>VCAU01000013.1:260191-485615 GCA_015844325.1 Aspergillus nanangensis | reverse complement strand
TCATGATTTTTGTTGAATAAGTGATATCATGATTTTAATTCATAAATTTTAATGAAATTCATAAAATAATGAACTCCATAAAGGCTGCAGGTTCGAATCCCGCTAGTATCGCTTTATCAGACCAACAAGATCTTATTTATATGAAAAAGGGTATAAATAATATAAATTATATTAGTTATATCTATGACCCTTATTTAAAATTTTATTTAGGAATTATTCTAAATCGAAAAGATTAAATTACTGAGTTATTAAAATTAATAATTTAATTTATTAAAACTCAATATAAAATTCAACTAAAATAATTTTATTTAGATAATAACCGAAATCTCACTGAATTTAATAAATTCAGCTAATTAGAAAACTTTATTCTTAATATTAGCCCTGTCGATCAACCTAAGTAGAATCCTTATTCAGAGCGGTCAGGCGCTTTGATTATTTAGAAAGCTCACTTATTATTGGCTAATTCAGGAATTCGTTATAGAATGTGGCCTGAGGCAGTCAAAGCAGCTATATATATTTTAAATTATTAGCCAGTTAAATTACTTGATTAGAAAACATCTTATGAAACATTTTATAAGACATTGCCTGAGTAACTAAATTATGCTAGTATCAAACCGGATCTATTTAATCTAAAGCGGTATGGCTCGCTTATTTATATATAAATTATATTAATTTCTAGGCTTGAAAAATTAAAACCTTGAGCGATGATTAGTTATCTAGTAGAATATCAAGCTAGAAATATTTAGAAAATCTGGCTGCCTACTAAAAATAAAATTATTTCGGCTCGAGATTGTGTTTTTGATGAATTAAAAATATATAAAAATTATTTAGATAATCATCTAGATGATTATCAAAATAATTAACAAGCCGAAGTCCTGAATTATTCAGAAATTAATTCATTTATTAAATTAATTCAATTAAATGAAGAAATTTATGAAAATATTTATAAAAATATTTATGAAGAATCAGAATTATTAAATATTTATGAAGAATCAGAATTATTAAATAATTCTGATTAAGAATCTAAAAATAATGAACTTTTAGATAACTCTCACTTTTTTATGGAAATACCTAGTAAAAGTAAAGTTTCAATAAATTAATTTAATTAATCTGATTAATCTAATTAATTTATTGAAACTTTACTTGATTAACCTAATTTACTGTTTAAGATCTTTATTTCTACCCCATCTCAGGTTCAGATTGATAATTCAAAATTCAATTAAATTGATAATTCTAATTAATTTAATGATTCAGATCAATCAGATTAATCTGATAATTCTAATTAAATTAATTAATTAGAATTATTCTTTCTCTCACCGTCTTAAATTGCAATCAACAATTCAAAATTCAATAAAGAATTATATGATGATTTGATACAACCACTATCTTTAAAGCGGGCTAGATCGATATTACCTAACTCAAACCCTTTAAAATAAGCGAGAATTTTCGCGCTAAGTCTAATTTAATTATCAAATCTTATTGGTTATATTTATTTTAATAATTTACCTACTAAACCGGCTAACTGGTTAGAGGTTCAAAATCATCAATTCAAAAATAAATGGATTTACGCTGTAAAAAATGAGATTAATCAGCTTAAAAAAATAAATACTTAAACACCTATTTTAAAATATTCTATTAATCAGATTAGTTATATTTTATTATTAAAGTGGGTCTTTAATTATAAACTTAATTAATCAGGAATATTAAAAAAATTTAAAGCTTAAATTTATGTCAGAGATAACCTTTAATCCCTAAATAAATTAGAAATTAGGGCCCTAATCCTAGGTTCTAGAATATTCAGAATATTACTAAGCCTAATTAGGACATTTGATCTAGAAGTAATCTAATTAGATGTAGTTAATATATTTCTGAATAGTTTAATTAAAGAAGATATTTATGTCTCATCACTATCTAGATTCGGCCAATCAGATTAAATCTTCAAATTAAATAAAGCTCTATATAGTCTTCGCTGAGCTTTATTTCTATAGTAATAAGAATTAGAGCTAACCCTAATTTCTCTAAATCTAAAATTAATGTTTAAAGATCCTTATCTCTATATTTCTAATTATCTAATTCTAATAATTTATGTTGATAATATAATCATTATTTTTAATTAGAAAAATCATAAAAAAGTAGAAATTTTCAAATAATCACTTTTTTTAATCTATTAAATGAAGGATTTAGGGCCAATTTCTCGATTTCTAAATTTAAAAATTATTAAAAATCGAAATATTCGAAAAATTTGGATTTCTTAAATCGATTATATTGAAAAAATTGCAAATCGATTTAATTTAATTAATGAGAAAACGCCAAAAACACTACTTTCTAGTGAAAATTTGTAAATTAATAAAAATAATAATTTTTATAATAATTTTGCAAATAAAGCCACTATTCGCTTATATTAGCAGAAAATTGGTTTAGTTCTATATATAGCTATTATATCGAGACCCGATATTGCTAAAGAAATTCAAATATTATCAGAATTTCTGACTAATTTTAAGTTAAAATATATAAAAGCGATAAATCATTTAATTTCTTATCTCTATAGAAGCCGATTTCTGGCCATAGAATATGGAAATTATGAAATTAATAATAAAATTAATCAAAATAATTAAAATAAACTGCCTAATTCGGCTCAAAATATTAACAACTTCTTAATCTAGTCTTTATCATGGCCAGTGACGCTGCTTTCGCCGATACTATCAATAGAAAAAGCTCTGAAGGCTATATATATTCACTATTTAATGGATTAGTTGATTGGTCAGCTAAAAAACAAAAAATACTGACTTTATCTACTACTGAAGCTGAATTATTAGTGCTTACTAGCGCTACAAAACAATTTCTTTAATAGAAATACTTATTTAAAACTATTCAATTTGACTCTATTCATTAACTGATTATTTAGTGCGATAATCGTTAAATAATTAATTTACTTACTAAGCCAAATTCTATATATAGAACACGTCTTAAATATATAGATATTTACTATTTTTAGCTTAGATAAGAAATTCAAAATAAATCTATTTAAATTAAATGGGTTCCCACTAATTAAATAATTACTGATGGGCTTACTAAGCCACTACCGAAATAAAAATATTAAATTTTTCTAAATTAATTAAATATGATTAATATTTCTGATTAATTAAATTAATTAAAATCTTTAAAAGTCAGATATCTCTCACTTTTATATAAGATTCTTATATAAAAAATAAAGAATTACTGAATTAGATCTATTTATCAGTTTTAAATAATAATAATGATAATAATTATTATTATTATTATTTAAAACTAGGGAGATATGTTGGTCTGATAATTATCTTAGTATCCGAAATTAAACTAAAAACTAATAAAAATTTATTAAATCTTATAAATTTTATTAAAAGTTATAAAATTACTATTTATTACTAATATTATTATCTTATCAAATTACATGAAAATCTAGAATTATTTAATTATTAATAATTCTGATTATTTGATTATTTTGATGATTTATATGAGAAATTCTACTAGGGTCTAGTTAATTTATATGAGATTTTAGAGACTCTAGAATCTAAAATCATTCTAATCTTACTAATCTTGTTTCTATGAGGGCCTCTACATGTAAATATAGATATAATCACCCTCAAAACAAGAAGATTCATAAAGTTAGAATCAATTCTTTTATTATTCTTATTATACTTCTGATTCCTATTCCTATCTTTATCTTATTTTTTTTATTATTTCTTTTATTTATTTATATTTATCTTATTCATTCATTTATTTCCTATTCAGGAATTCATGATCAACTTACCTGATTAGATAAATTATTATAATCATATTTTGATTATATAATTTCTCCTTAGTCAGCATCAATTCGAGAGTTTTTTTTCGATGATTTAGACACACTGATTAATATATTTAATCTTAGTAAAAATTAATTATAGAGTTTTATTAATCTTACTATCTTTAGTATCTATATTTCTTTAAGTGAATTCCTTAACTTTTTTAATAAATCGGATAATTTTATAATTAATCTAAACTATAGAATTCTTACTATAATTTATATTAATTTATAGAAGTATCTTATCGGCCGTCTTTCTAAATTATCTATATTAATAATCTAACTACATGACCAGCTTGGCGCTCCCTCAGAAAACTTCTAAACCATGGTTTCAGGGGGTGTTATATCATTAACAACCATCACTAATGACTTAGAGCCCCTGAATAGATAATACTGGGGTTAAAAGATAGCAGGTGGGGTTAGAGTGGCATAACCTAACCGCCATAACCTAACCATAACCTGACTGTAACCGCCCAGTTAGGTTAAGATATAAAATATTAATTAATTATACTATTAATAATTAACTGTGATTAACTATTATATCTATACTGGATTTAATTTAGTAATAAAATTACTGATTTAGATAAGTGGTCTAACGCAGTAATATAAAATAAAATAAAATCTAAATTAAATAATAAAAATTAATAGAAAATAATTATATATTATATATATTTTTAAATTATAATATATAGATTTATAGTTAGTAAAAAAATTATAATTTTCTACGCTAATTATTATCTAAATAGATATAGTTGCTAAGAACAGTTAACCACAGATTATTAATCTGTGATTAAATAATTTTATTTAATCTCCCTGTTAACCTGCGGGTAGGTTAAAAAATTTCTCATAACCTGGCCTACCCTCCCCTTTAGCCAGTCTAGGTGGGGTTAATTAGAATTAAACTAAATCCGAGCATGAGCCGGGCTGAATTGGCGGAGTAATTTCAAAAACTTGATTCGCGCAGAAAGAGTTGTTTTCTATTCATCTAGTTGACAGGCTCGTCTACCCTGTACCAGTAGATTCTTCACAGTAGATATAGATAGACATTAATTAATATAACTATATTTCTCAATAATGTTATATACGATGTTCTATTCTGAAGATAAAATTATTAATATACTTTTTCTAAAAGAATATTATGGAAATCATGCAATTAATAAATGTTATATTAGAGATATATATCTATAAAAAGTGCCAGTAATCCCACATAAGACAGATACTACTATGCCTGGGTGGCCAGCCATTGGGCCTAAGAATATGATTGCATGACAAATAAAAGTGCGCGCCAGTTCTTCTCAGACAATAGGTGGATATACTTTCAATATAATCCACTGTTATACATCATGTATAACCTCACCCCCACACACTAGCTTTTCACTGACAATGCGCTCAACCCCAGATCAAATATTCTTCTTGCTCCCAGTCGTAGATTTATTTTCCCTTCGTCGTTTAATGGCATCGGCACTGTATTCCGTATCAAGAACATAATCCCACCAGCGGAAGCTGCTAGAATAATTGCCAACAAACTTCTCGTGATGCAAATCATGGTGATCTGCGCCTGCCCAGAACGGCAAAAAGTGATGGAGACTCCAAGGAAACTCATAGCCACTGTGTGCATCGATAGCCTGGAACAGCCGCAGCACAATCCAGACATACATCGTAAAGATATGAAGGTCACCTGTGACCGCACACCAAAGAATCGGACACCCAACGGTACCGAACCCTAGAATCATAACTTCAATAGGAGAGGCGTATTCGGCTGCCATGCCAAAAGGAGCTGAGTACTGGTGATGTATTTTGTGAATGCCCTTGTACAGAGGTCCCCAATGAAGCGCCCGATGAGAGAAGTAATGCCAAGTATCTTCTAGCACGAAAAAAATCGCAATCTGGTACGCCATTTTCCAGAGTGACGGGAAAGGAACGGATGTTGATAGGCCGAAAAATTGAGCCATGGGGTGGAAAAGCCTGGAAAGATCACTGGATTAGGCAAGCCTTCCATTATTTAGATGCTGCAATTACTTACCAAATTTGAGGAAGCTCCACTGTAAAATGACTGAGTAGCACAAACTTTGCACAATCCCACTGTTCCCGTAGTGAAGGTACCTTGTTCTGCATCGCCAAGTTGTTAGAGGAGATACAATCCCGGTACTTGAATAACCTGCAACTCACATTCTGAATTTTGTAGCCACTTAGTAGTCCTAAGCTATCTATCAAGATCCAAGGAAGCGACCGTCCAAAATAGACAATCTCATGCATAAGGAAGGACATGATGCCTGTTGCTAAGACATCATTCTGCATCCACGCATACCATGTCGTCCATAGCCTCTCGGCTATAGTAAGGTGGGTGTTGTATTTCGAAATTTCTTCAAACTGCCCCCAATAACTTGTTGGCGGGGATGAGAATATCGTTGAATTCCTTTATCGTGTTAAAACCGGGTATTGTCAGTGACAAAAGGATATGAGCTTACATGGTGACAGAGACGAGGTCTTCGTGACCTTAGTATAGAAGTCGCTAAGGACTGAGATAATTCAAGGGTCCAATTCGGTGCGAATTATGATGAAAAAGGAACACTGAATAAGTAGATAACCATATGATGGACTGGCCAAAGTTTTGGGTCAAGTAAAAGTGTTTTTTTGGGGGGGGGGGGGGTTTATTGTTGTTGTTGAAAGTGATGTGGGTAGGTCGTGGTAAATATTTCAGGGATACACTAGTGAGTTGACAAAGCCAGGACCTGCGTTTCCGAGGTGGCGAGACTTTTTTTTTTCTTTTTTTTTTTTCCCTCTTAACCCCTGTTGTTCTGGCACCACTGCCTAGCCGACTGGGGCCGATGCACGCACTGGTTCCATTTCCATGGACGTTGAACCCACTATTGTTAGATTCCACCACTGATAGTATGATTAATTTATACTATCATTCTGATCCTCATGAGCTAAACTTTTTGCAGAGATTACCATCCCTCTTTCTCTTGGGGAGTTTTCCCCCGAAGCACTTTCAATAGATTAAACAACCCCTTTATTGGTTATTTGCCAAGGTACACGTGACTAGTAGAGAGCCATGGCTTACTATCCACCCTTCTTCCACTATTAAAAGAAAAAAGGGAGGGAGAGATATATATATACATACAACGATTCCTCCTCTTGTAAAGGTGGAGTGACACACCAGACGGAAATAGCACTTGCCTTACTCGATGGAAATGTGACAAGAGTCTGTATAGAGTAATTTTGTTTGAAATGGTAGTGAAGTAATAATACATACTAATTTGGGAGCACGGTCGTTATCTTAGTCATGCTGCTCCGGAACTTATCTGCAAAGTACCTACGAGGGTCCTGTCGCCATGACGGAAATAGTTCATTTCTCCCCCCATAAAACCTGCATGTGCTTAACAGATCATTATTAAAGGATGTCGGTGATTAAAAGGTGAGTTGAAGCTGTCAAGCTCCATAAAACTCGATATCATACTTATTTTATCAGTAAAATTCATTCACTAGACTTGCAACTCGATAGACTTGAGCGACAAAAATGTGATTCGCACCTTGATACCTTGAGATTAATCGAAAATGACGAGGAAGACGATTCCATTTTTGAGTACATATCGCGACTAGAAGATATAATCAGTGCGCTTTCCGTGACCTCTAAATCCCAGCCACTGCTGCACTCCAAACACATCGCCGACTTGATCTCGAAAGCTTCTTTTCAACTTCCCATTGAGCAACGTAACTGTTCGAATGTGGCTGCAATTCATGCGATGGACCTGTTGTGGCTGATGACTGGAAAGGCTACAGTGCAAACATTAGGTGTACTACTAAAGACATTACTTGACCAAACTATATCCTTGAACGACGAAATTTACTACTGGGAAGATGTTTTCGCATCTCATTGGCACAGTGGGTTTTATGCGCTGCAAACGTCTCCCTTCCGGCTTTGGAGCACATTAGTGGAAGGGGATCTCGGTGGAATGAACAGATATCGTCAAGCAACTTATCAGAGGGTCCCTTTCCGAAGTATGTCGATACGCTTATACGATTCTGTTCGAAAGTATTTATTTTCACAACACCGGCGCTCTCTGAGGGCAAGTTTAGTATCGGCACTTGGTGGCCCCAGATCACAGGTAAATCAAAACCGATGTGCCCTCAAAGCCTTAAAAGACTTCAATGCCAGTGCAATTGGTGCCTTGATGGCAGACTGTTTCCGCCTAAACTTGGATGCTAGCCTACCCAAGCGGGCTAATTACGACCCAGAAAATGGTGACAATTGGCGTGGAACCACATCTAGAGCCGTCATCATTATGGAAACACTCCTTCAAACCTCGCTGCATGGCGATGATACCCCCGGCTGTGCAGAGGATATCTTTGGCATAGTTGACAGAGAACTCGATGAATCTAAAAGCAAGGACGATGAGGACTATTTCGAACCGCCGACACGTGTTATCGAGCGACTTACTCATATCCTCGAAGACCTTCTTCCTAGGTATACTGCTCAGTCTATTTTAAAACTGAAAAGATTTGGGCGACCCCCGCGTCTGGTTCGTTATTGGTTACCCATATCCGCTACGGCTCTCTGTGGAAGTACTTTGCTTAAGATTTTAATAAGCCGACGATTCGAACTTTTAAGTTGGGTTACTCACATTGGATCTACCTGTATCGAATTTTGGAGTAACTGGGTTATGGAGCCCGTACAGAAACTTATCGGGACTATAAGACATGATGACACGAGTGAAATTGCATTGATGAGCAAGAACAGCCTGGAAGCGGACCGGGCAAGCCTGGAAAGGATGGTGGTAGACTTTGTTCTCGACCGCGATGATTCTACGCACACGGATCGCGCGATGGATACCAACATCATCACGAGCAAAGTCCGAGAAGGCGATTTAACGCCGGTATTGAGAGCTTACGAGAAGGACTTGCGAACTCCTTTCATCGGAACTGTTCGGGGTGATCTTGTACGGGCTCTTTTGATCCAAGTACAAAAGACCAAGGTAGATGTTGAAATTGCAATAGGCGGTATTGATGCGCTGCTTAAAAGCCAAGAATTAGTTTTCGGGTAGGTAAAATTCCCCAATGAAATGCGAGCTTGAGGTTAACACGTTCGCAGCTTTGTAGGCCTTACGCCAGGGATCATGGTATCATACGCATGCTTTAGATGGGTGTGGGGTCTTCTGGGGAATAGAAGAGGCTTGCGAACAGGCAGGAAACACGAAGAATTCAGGCGTGCCTTGCGGTGTGTTTGCCTTGTCCAAATGACATCGGAAAAGTGCTGACCCTGGTATAGAGATGTTCACCGAACCCTTCTACTACCCCCCACCACGGCTGGGCTTCTTGCTTACAAGAACCATGGCCTTTTGATATGTGAGACTGAAACTCTCCTCCAAAAGGCTCATATGATTTTGAGTGGAGCAGACCTTCGTGCCTTTCAGGAGGATATTGGTGATCTCATCCAGGGGAATGAGGTTTATCGGCAACTCAGTATTGTTGACAGGCTTGGATGGTCATATTCAAGACAAATGCGGTAACTATGGATGGTTGTTTGCCTTGAATAAATATGTGACATGAGCTGTTCACTTTCTTGGCTGGTGAAGGAACCACTTCTTAGTCTTGCTGTAGGTTCGATTTTTGGGCTTTTTTCTCTCGGAATTATAAATAAACAATGAGTATAGTAATAGAAAAAGTGGTGGTTTAGCCTACCCAATTCGGATACCTTTTCAGAGATGCTGTGATAGATGCGGAGTATCGGAAGTTGAACAACCCTGACACGACAGAGATATACTAGTAGTATATGTGATATATGATATATGATGTAGTACGCAGTAATAATAACTAGTGGTGGGGGAACCCCAAGATTACCAGTTGGAAGGGTTGACTAAGCAATAGTTGACGGCGTTTGAGGATCTTCGATTTATTATTATCTAATGTTTTATGATCGTACTTTTGATTTTATTTATTTTTATTATTATTTGAATGATTGCCTTCAATATCATTTTATTTTTAGTTAATATACCTAGGTAGGTGTTATATAGGTAGGTACCTAGGTAGCGTAGAAGTAATTAGGTGTGGGGTGCATCCGGGCAATTTAATACCTTACATACTAGGCAAGTTACAAGTACGGAGGAGCGTTCCGTCCAGAAGAGGCACATTATTGCTGCCATCCCTAGCTTGCGCTACTTCCTCAGTCATCATCGCCTTTCCAGCCATCGTTCACACACTACTGCCGCACTTTTACAGCCCACTTCTCTCTGCTGTATCGTCGGTATTGAGATCTTGACTAGGATTATCAACCCCTTACTTCGAGCCTTTTCAGCGGACCGGACTCGGACTGCGATACGACGACCCCCGCCCGTCCCCTGATTTCCCATACCCGTTCGTTCTTTGGACTTTCCAAAGCCAATACACTCGCCACCACTTGGTGGCCGCAGATATCCTGCAGGCAAACTCGCTAAGAAAGAAATACATCTGAGAAGGGGATAAGGGAGGAAAAATAACACACAATCAACAGATCGCATAGAGGACCAGACAGAATCTCCGAGTTTTGCCAGTGATACCTAAGGACTTCACAGGGTCCTGTGAGCAGGATCGTGTTTATTATCTACAACCTTGCCTTGATCGTTTGAATATCTCTCGTTAGAAATTGTTGAGCCTGTTCCAGAATGGCTGGTACAAGGAATTATGACTTTTTGGTAAGTATCACTATCCGCCTCCCAAAGGACGGAGCTAATGCGCCACCCCATAGATCAAGCTGCTGCTGATCGGAGACTCCGGTGTTGGCAAGTCATGCTGCCTGCTGCGGTTCAGTGAAGACTCCTTCACCCCGTCTTTCATCACTACCATTGGCATCGACTTCAAGATCCGCACAATCGAGTTAGACGGCAAGCGTGTAAAGCTCCAAATATGGGATACTGCTGGTCAGGAACGATTTAGGACAATTACAACTGCATATTACAGAGGGGCAATGGGAATCCTTCTTGTCTACGATGTGACGGATGAACGATCTTTTCAGAGTATGGCCTTGCTTCCTCACATTTTATTATTATCGGGCGCTGACGCTTTCCCACAGACATCCGAACTTGGTTTTCCAATGTCGAGCAACATGCTAGCGAGGGGGTGCACAAGATTTTGATTGGAAATAAGTGTGACTGGGAAGAGAAACGAGCCGTATCAACCGAGCAAGGGCAGCAACTGGCAGACGAACTCGGAATTCCTTTCCTCGAAGTTTCGGCTAAAAACAACATCAATATCGAGAAAGCCTTCTATAACCTTGCCTCTGAGATAAAGCAGGGCATGGACACATCTAAATCTGAACAGACAGGTTCACAAGGCGTCAATATAGACCAGCAAGGTTCTGGATTGAATGGAGGCTCGGGAGGAAAGTGCTGCTGAGAGTATTATCACTGCGCTATACCTGAAATTTGTTCTTGTTCTCCTGCACTATATGTTACCAATTGCGGGCACGGCTTGCTCAACCATGTATTAACTTGTGTCTTCTACAAGTTTCCCAGATCTCTTCTTGCCCCCCCCCCCCCCCCGAAGCCAATATGCCCATGTTCATACCCATGAACCGTCGGAAAGGGGGGGCTACCCTTCTCATTGTGGGTTTGCTTTGAAATTACCTAGGTTTGTTAGGTGGCGTTGCTGATTACTTTGGTCTATTGTACACCGGTTATTGTGCTGCTGCATATGAGCCGTATGTTTAAATTACATCACACATAGTACATTATTGATTATTGATTTACCTAGTATGGCCGGACCTTGAAATATCCCTATTTGTAGGAAAATCAGATCTGTATATCATGGAAGCCCCATATCGATCACTTATGGACCAGAGTATAGATGAATAATCTGCCCCCCACCCCCAAAAAAAGTCTGGACGGAAATTTACTTAACTTCTGCTGGCTAAGACACTAATTTATTTATCAAGGATGAATACAGTTGCTGTGGATCTAGAGCAGATTGAAAACTACTGGAAACTGACTGTAGTAACAGTTAATTATAGTTAGTGCCTAAGGTTGACTAAAAGTTACCTTGTCACCGGGTGGACCCGCAGTCCTGCAAGGCTTTTTGACGACTTTAGATACAAAAGTCCTTTTTCACCCCTCACCTATCCTTTTTTCTTCTTGGACCTCTCTTTACTTTTATTTTTCAAATTGTTCATTATCTCTCCATTGAAGTCTATCAATATGCCGTTTCCTTCATTCTGAGCAATTGAAATCAACCATCTTGTCTCCTCTCCTTCCCCGCCCTCTCTCTCTTGTAATGGTATTTTTCTGGCCGAGGAAACTGACTACCTTTGACTGCGATCATTATCTTCATACCACGGCTTCTTGGGATTGACCATACTGTATACATACCAGACCACAGTAGAATCACAAACTCGTGTCCTTACACTTGACCTAGAAGATGTCAGAAGCTCGCCTCTTCACTGTTCGACCTTTATCAAAACCGACAAGAAGTGACCACAAAGATGCATTCCGGGTTTATTTATCAGCATCCTCACTCGCTAATCTAAAACTTCGTGTCGGTGATATCTGCAGCTTAACACAGCCTGATGGGCTCGCCAAAACTGCTATAGCATGGAACGCAACCGAGAGCATACAAAATACTGTCATACAAACTTCAAGGACTCTCCAAGAATTCTATGGTATGAAACTCGGAGAGAAGGTCTATGTTCATAAGATTGAGGGCACTTTGGACGCCATAGAAACTGTCTATTTGACGGAATGCTCTGACGGTGACAGAGTTAGCAGATACGGCTCTCTTTCGCCTTCGGACTTGCACCATTGGGCCTGGGCTTTGGGATATCCTCTTTTGAGGTGTGAACACCTTACAGTTGGCTTAGCGTTCGAACTAGAATTAAAGGGTGAACGGAGAAGCTTTAAGGTCACAGCTTTACGCTCTCAAAATCAAAATACTGATAGTACTCTGCTTCGGTTCAGCGAAGAAACCAAGGTCTCTATTGGCGAGGATCCCGAGGGGGGAATGGATGATCGAGCTCCTGCGATATGTGTAAAGCAGGGAGATCTTGGCGGGATGTCGCGTCAAATTGAGGACATCAACGAAAGCCTCGCCGATTTTAACTCGAATTCTGGAAGACTAGTCATGCCGTCATTCTACGAACATAGTCGCGGAATGCTTCTTTATGGACCGAAAGGAACTGGAAAAACCGCGCTTTTATCCCAAATCCAAGCGTCCGGATGGAAGAAGACGTATAACATTGGATCTTCTACGTTTAGTAGAAACACTGGTGATGCTGAGGCTAGGTTGCGCAAGGTGTTTCATGAAGCAGCTCGCTGCCAGCCAAGTGCCATCATAATTGATCAATTGGAGTTTCTTGCCCCGAAGAGATCTTCAATGGAAGCCCAGTCCCTCTCCTCCATCCTGTGCGAATGTCTGGAATCTGTTAGAGGATACCTTGTGTTAACTGTTGCTGCAACGCGGCATCCGAATGATGTTGATGACGTTTTGAGAACGCCCCATCGCCTCGGAACTGAAATTGAGCTTCAAGTTCCTACAGCCCACGATCGAGCCGAAATTTTGAAGGCTATATGTGGGCGCTCCTCGCCTGCATTGAGTGGCACCTTAATAGACATGATTGCAGAAAAGACACATGGTTATGTGGGGGCCGATCTTTTTGCATTGCTCCAGGCCGTGTGTCGTAAGGCTCGGCGAAGGTATGCGCACAACGATGGGCAAACAAGTCCGCGTTGCAACTTGACAATGGCGGACGACAATGAGCTGGAAGACCATGGAAATCTGGACGATGGACCAGTCTCATTGCGTATTCAAGAGACCGATGTCATGCTAGCTTTGCAGGAAACACGTCCTACAGCAATGAGAGAGGTCTTTTTGGAGACTCCGAAAGTACGATGGACTGATATTGGTGGGCAACATGATATCAAGAGGCGTCTTCAGAAAGCCGTGGAAAGGCCGCTCAAGGTGAGATTCTACCTGGAATAATCTAGAACAACCTGATTAACCTGTCGTAGCATCCGGAAAGAATGCAGAGACTTAACGTGAACAGCAAAAAGGGAATTCTCCTTTATGGACCCCCGGGTTGTTCCAAAACTTTGACTGTCAAGGCACTTGCAACAGAGGCAGGCCTGAACTTCTTGGCTGTCAAAGGCGCCGAGATCTTAAGTATGTATGTGGGAGAGTCAGAACGCTCTCTGCGCGAGATTTTCCGCAAGGCGCGATCCGCAAGGCCTAGTATTATCTTCTTCGATGAAATTGATGCTATCGCTTCGAAGCGTAGCAGCACATCCCAGGGCGGTGTCAACGTTCTTACAACTCTTTTAAATGAGATGGATGGCATTGAGGAGTTGAAGAGTGTTCTTGTCATTGCCGCGACAAACAAGCCCGACGTGATTGATCCGGCTTTGATGCGACCTGGTCGGCTAGATAACATATTGTATATAGGACCGCCGGATCATGAGGCTCGGAAGGAGATATTGAGTATTTGGTGCCGCAAATCTGTCGTCAACCCGGAGGTTGCCTTGGATGAATTGGCGTCCAAGACAGCTGGTTATTCAGGTGCAGAGATTGTTAGCATTTGCGAAACGGCTGGTGAGGCTGCTTTGGACGAAGAGGAAGAGACTGGAAAAGAGCAAGACGTCGGATGGAGGCATTTTGAAATTGCGCTCAAACAAGTTAAACGACAGATCACTGACGATGTGGTCCGGGGATACCAATGCTGGGGGGAGTCAATTGACTGCTAGATAGAAAGTATGCAAATGTAAGGCTGCTTGCGACGAAGCATAAATAACTCAATCAGAAAGCGCGGGGGTTACATACATACCTCCTTAGCTCCTTTTAACCGGTACCGGCTAGCCCGCCGAAGAGCTTGAGCTCCTTGCAGAGACAACCAACAGCCGCTCGACATCCTAACTACCGGCCTTACTTCCTCTAGTTTAATTATTGACTTTCACATACCTTCGACCGCGCGAGCTTGTTCATCTCATTCTCCGTCTTTGTTCTATCCCTACTCCAAGACGCTTTTCCAACTTGCACTCCCTACCATTTACGCGCGAAGCCTCGCGACCCTCCCCCTACAAAACCATCAAAAAAATCGTTGAGAGTTGTACTTCGTCTGTCGTCTACTATGTCAATGGAGTCGCCGCGGAACCACTCGCCAAACCGCTCACCGCGACCATTTGAGAGACCCGCCTCTTTACGACGCTCCGTCTCTCCTCGCTCGTTATCGAGACCGCGGAGTCCGTCTTTAGGACGTGACACTGCTACTCGTCACAATGACACGCGCCCTAAAGGCCAGTCACGTTCTCCGCCTTCTCGAAGTCGAAGTCGGAGCTTGACGCGAAGCCAGAGTCGAGGTCCTCGGTCGCGTAGAAAGCGGACTTACAGTCGGACACCCAGTCCGCCTACGTTTCTAAGAAGTTCGAAAGTGGGTTTTAACAGATTCTACCTTTTGCGGTCAAATGCTTACACCCCAGAACGAAAAAGATAGTCGTCGAGAAGTTGACCAAGAATGTTACGGAACCTCATCTGCGGGAGATCTTTGGAGGCTTTGGAGACATACAGAGCATCGATCTCCCTATGAACAAGGCTTGTAAGCACCTGACTCCAACCAGTTCGATTTGTGCTTTTCTCACAATTTTATTATAGTTATGACGAATAGGGGTACTGCATATATACTTTATCATGACCCCGCCGATGCAGAAGCTGCAATTGCGCATATGCATGAAGCCCAACTCGATGGGGCCGTGCTGAATGTCTCCATTGTTCTCCCAAGAAGAGCGTTTTCACGTTCGCCCCCACCCCCCCAGAGCAGTAGAGGATTTGGTCGTCAGAGACCTGGCCGAGGACAGGCGCATCGCTCTCCATTTCAGCACAGATCGCCGCCGAGGCGATATGGTCGATCCAGGCCCATGGAAAAGCATGATATTTATCGCCCACGCTCCTTGTCTCGATCGAGATCTCCGCATCGTTCACGCTCAGTTTCAAGATCTCCATCAATATCTCCACCCAGAAGAAGAACTAGTCTGCGCACGGATAGCCCTCGACAACGTAGGCGCCGGAGTCCTAGCTACAGCAGCTACGATTATAGTAGCCATAGTGATAGAAGCCGCAGCCCCAGCAGAGGCCGTGGCCGATATGGTTCAACAAGAAGGTAACGAGAATAGAGAGACCGGCAAAAATCTTATCTGACTAGTTACCACGTTATCAATTCCAGAGATCTTTACTGTTTAGACCTTTCTTCTGCCTTGTAGGTATATATTGTGCTTGTAAAAACGCAAGACGTGTATAGGCGATAGATGGGATTGAGCCGAAAGTACGTTCATAGGAGGCTCAAATTACTGTCACAGCATATGCTAGGGTTGACTTATATCCCCATGCCCATTTTCCGCCGGTCTAGGAAAGAGGGAAATTAATTTATCATTAATACCTGTGCACAATCGGCCAGGGAGAGCGATGGGAATAGTGAGCATATTGCATCTAGAAGAATGCACACCAGCCTATGTACATCGCCGCTAAATTCATGTTGTCTGTTGCCCGCATAATCAATTCATCTACATGCCCATCGACCGACAGTGGAACCGATTCGCCAGGCAACAAGCCTCGAAGTTTATGACGAACACTCTCCAATACACCTGCTGGTGTTTCTGGGACACTAGCGTGAGTACGGCGCTTTGTACATATATCAGTAATATTCACCCTGTTCAGTTGAAACAGATCGCACTTACCTTTTTCCCAATAAAATCTGTTGTTGGGTCATGCAAAAATGTTTCAAGCACTGTCATCAATGCATCTTCGTTTTGTCGCAACAGACCAAGCGCTATTTCACATGTTTTTCGAAATGGACCTGCAAAACTTCTTAAATCGATGTTTGTTGGCAAATAAGTTTGCTGAGCCTACCATTATAACCATAAGCACCAAAGGCATCGACCATGTTTTGTGTAAGGCGAAACGGGACCAGCTCAGGTTTGTCGAATGTCAACCCCTTTGTACATCAGCAGGGGAAGAATTATTCTGGTTTGGATTTTTTTCTTTACCTTATCGAACAGGCAATTGAAATCAACATGAAGTATACCGCCTGTGCCCTCTTCAAACAGAATGTTCTCACCATGGCGGTCACCCAGTCTACGAGGTGCTAATGTTAGTGATATCCAATCGAGGGGAAGGAAAAGTGAACATACCCAAGGACGTATCCAACCATTGACATGACAGCACAAGATCGAGTATATCGAAGCCTAGCTGCAAACCAAGCTGGCGACTCCGGAAACATCTCTACAAACCACTCGTGCAAGACTGGGGGAAATCTAATTTCTCGTTAGTAGCCACAGGTATCTTGTCGGTGTTTGACAGTCACATACTTCGCCAATACCTTGGTTGAAAACAATGGGAGTTTGGAGATATCCGAGCATGCCTCGGTGAGATTCTGTCTTATCTCATTGTACTGAATCGAATTAGCATCAAGTTTATGGACTGCAAAGGAGTGCACATATCCGATTCTTACATTCGGTGCAATACCGCGCTCTCGCAGCAGCTTTATGACAAGGTCTCTTAATGTCCTGAGGTTATCCACCCATTCGATCAGGCCGCATTCTTCATTTAGAGGGGTAACAGCGTAAGTTTTGATATCTTTAGCTCAGTTAGCATCCATACTGTCCAAACGAAGACCAAAACACTCACACATTCGCCGTCTGCTTGACTCTACGTCTTTCTTTAAAAATCGATTTATCATGTTATTGAACTCCATGAGGCGCTGGTCCTTGCGAAGATCATCTTTGGGTTTGCAGAGGATATTATAAATCTTGCCATCGGATCCTCGAATACTGATTTTTCGTGGCTTCTGGAGTGAGTTCAGAACTTGAACTTCATCAAGAACAGCTGAAGAGAGAGAGTTAGATGACTGTCAATTCCATCTCCATATATTTGTGAGATTTACCTTCAATGGTTGTCGCATCTCTAGGGAACGCCCTAAATCCTTTCAAGTATTCTGAATCATGGCTGGCAGGTAGGGTGGGAGTTAACATAGCCTGAAACGGAACAACAAGTCGGCAAGGCACGACTTTGCGGTCAAAGCGTAGTTGTTGCGCAAGGCTGACCCGGGAGACTTTGTCCTCGATGCGGGCTACGCATAGACCGAGCATTTCATCCGAGAATTTCTGACCTTGATTCATCATACCACGCATATCAGATGGTGTCTCGGTCTTCAACTTCTTGTTTACCTCCTATCACTCTTTTTAGTATCTTCTCTGTAATAATCACATGTATTTGAGTCCTACCGTGATCTTTTGAAGGCAATTAATGCCTCGTGAAGCCCGTTCTTTAGAAGAGGACTTCACGACAGCAAGAACCGTCCATAGCCCTTGCTGAGGGAAAAAGTTTACCGCCTTAGCCACTATCTTCGTTAAAAGGTCGTAGACTGTAGAATTCGGATGACAAATTCGAGCAACCACT
Organism: Aspergillus nanangensis; assembly: GCA_015844325.1. Lineage (NCBI taxonomy): Eukaryota > Fungi > Ascomycota > Eurotiomycetes > Eurotiales > Aspergillaceae > Aspergillus > Aspergillus nanangensis. Next base: position 467,389 of record VCAU01000013.1, on the reverse strand, counting down.
TGCGGGAGTATAGTAAACAACTTTAAACTGTTAGAGCATGCTCTCATTATAAATGTGTAGAAGTGGTGTGGTATACTTACTAGTGCTGCCGGCATTCGATTGACATACTTTTTTAGCTGCGAATGCATGTCCTCCAGGCTCTTCTTTCGTTGGTTCAGAGTGTGGATTTGAAATTCCCTATGCTGTGTTATTATGATCTTGTACTGGGAATTTGAACACTAAAGTGAAGGGAGAGGACAAAAGTGAATCTTTTAGGAATTTGCTGAACAGGAAAAGCAACATACTCGTTATTGCCCCTTTTAGGGTCAAATGGTTGGTCAACCATGGAAGCATGTTCGAGCCAGAGTGTTAAAACTTTTGGAAGCGATTGGAAAACGTATTTATTCCCGTGGGCCAATGATCGAAGATAGTTATCAATGACGAGCTTGGAGGCTTCGCCGGTCAAACTGACAAATGGTGTGAGCTATTGAAACCTGTGGATTAGTTTGAAATAGGATACTCACTATATTTGAGCCTCTTTGCCCAATGGTTTGGATTTCTCTGAATCCAAAATTTTATTGTAATGCTTCCCCAGATAATAATGAGCTTTCTCCCATCTACCTCAGTCAGCAAGCAGTATGAAATCGGTAAAACATGGTTGAATAACCTGGAGTGGAGCTTGATGGCTTCACGATATCGCTGAACTATGACATCGGACTGAGTTTGTCCAGCTCTGTCTGTCCACTTTGCCAACAGCAGATGAGCCTGGCAGTAGTCACTAAGGTTAGCTTGATTCCAACATTTCTAAATGTTTGCCTAACATGCCGACAACAATAGAGGAAAGGGAAATCATACTCTGGCAGCAAGTAAATTCTGGTGCTTCTCACGATGAGGGGCCGTGGTAATGGAATTTCCATCAACTAAAACCGGTTCCGAAGCAAACTCATTGCCAGCTATTGCACCCTCGAGTGTTTGTATTGCTTTCCGGTGATGTCCGTCCTTCCAAAGAAGACGAGCATGCTCTATCGTGGCTGATCTGTCCTTTAAACGAGCAGCATGGAGCATTGACTGATATGCCTGAGTGGTGAAGTTACCCTTTCGCAAGAGGCGGGTGCTGGCGAGCCAAGCTGAAGCGATGTCTGATATGGCAAAGTTGCCCCTAGGTTTTACGTTAGATGATCATGAAGGTGTGCTCACAGGACAAACGTACGCCACTTCCATCGCAGCCCTCCGCAATCCAAGAAGGTATTGTTTATCCGAGATATGTCCTCCCAGGATGTCTAGGCGGCGGTTCAATGCATCATGTAGTCCTGCAATGACGGTGCTCCTGTCACCCTGCAAAGCAACTATTGACTCTACCTCCGTCAAAGCATGAAGTTTCAACATACTATCATGGCATGACTGTAAGGAGGCGACGGTATTGTTGGTCAGAGATTTGGCAACACTGAGCCGCAGTTTGTTGATAATTCCTTCAAACTGATCTTTACTACCATTCTTGAAGGTATCAAGAGCAGACCCAATCCCTATATTGAAATCTCCTGTGCCCTGCTGCGAGGATAATTTGAGATAATCATGCAGCTTCCCCCAACTTCCGGCAATCCAAGATGCTTCCACGGCAAATGGGAGAAGTTTAGGTGTTGAACTAGTTCCCCTAAGAATTTCGAATCTTGTGAGGATCGCCTCTGCTAGTGGTGAGTAGGTGCTATCTATTGCAATCGCATTAACTAACAAGCACTTACCTTGCTGCCCCGACTCCTTAAGACAGGTGAAGAGGTTCCATTGTGCCTCGCTGTTATTGGGCTCATTCTCAAGTTGTAACTCATACCAACTTTGCGCAGGGGCCCACCTCCCTGCTTTCCTGTGTTCCAAAACCTGTTGGTCAATGTTAAGAACCTGCAGATTAGCTGAAATTCCCTCAATTCCATCTGGCTCATCAATTTGACTATAAATATCCTGTAGACGCTGATAAAGGGGTTCAATTCTGGTGTCGGCTTGTTTCCCCGACTGACTTCTCGATTGGCGAATGTATTGCTCCCAATGAAAAAGAGCTCGGGAGAAAGACCTGCATTCAACGGCCCTCTTCGAAATTATCTCTGGCGGGATTGATGCCAACAGCGACTCAATGGCCTTGATTTGGGTTGAATACATGTCCAAGTGCGAGAACCCTTGGGAAGACCTATGGCTGCGGCCTGCATGGTGACTGTGTTTTTTAAGGGTATTAAGTTGCTTTTTCTTTCCCTGCAGCCATCTTGAAAGATAATCAAGAACTTCAAATACGCTCTATGAATATATCATTGAAAGATCAATATTAGCATATTCCCAACGTTTGTGGCTCATGGCTTACCTGACTGCAAAGCAGAGTCGTCTCATAAATGTGATTGTTGGCATCCGGAAGGGGATGTGAGAGCACATACGTCAGCTCGTTCAGTAGATCTTGTTGTTCCTTTTCTGTTCCCCCAACAACACGGTTGAGTACTGCAAACGGTAGGAGAAATGAAGATATAGAAATGTCTTGGCCCTTGACGATACGACTGCACACGCTGAACACGAGTCTCGCATTGTCGCCGCCCCCTTTTTGTAGGAGATCCTGTACGAAATCTCGCAGCCACTCGCCATGAGTTTTCTCGGCCTTAAACAGAGGGTAGTTGCAATTGGAACTGATCGCACCCACAGTTACCGTGTATTTTGAGGTGAGGAAAGGAGTTAACGTGTTGCGAACAGTTTCAGGAAGCTCTAGCCAACGGTGGTATTTCCCCTCTGCCTGGTTGTCGCGAGAGCGCTGAGTGACAGCCGTATCAACGTTACAAAATCTTAATAGATTTTGCATTGCATATGCAAGGAATCCTTGAGCCCTGGTATTGGAGGCTGATAAGAAAGCCTCAACCAGCACATGTTGAAGAAAGAAGAGTATAAAATCAAACGTCTCTTCCATCTGATCAAAATTAGACAAAACGACGATATCCTTTTTCTCTTTGATCGACTCTACCCGATTTGGGTCCAAGCAGCCGATAAGGCCCAAGCAACGAGCCGACAGAAGAGTGATAGAATCCGAGCTTGCGTTAAACTTTACACAGCAATCGAGTAAGGATCGGGTAAGTTGGGCAACAACCGGATCTGGCTGTTCTCCAAGTACCGTGCGATGAAGGAATTCTTCATGGTTTGAGATGTATGGTACTAGCTCGCTTAGAGCTTGTTCCACAACGGTAGCATTCTCGCTCTGACAACGACGGATAAAAGCAAAAAACTGGCTTCGAACATCCATCCCTCCTTTCAGCTGATTTATTTCCGCCTCAAATCTGGACATTACTGGGATGGTGGCCAATGAGGGCATGGTGCTATAGAAATCTCGAACCAGTTCGCTATGGTTCTTCAGAATGTATCCAACAAGCTCGAATGCACGGTTTTTGGTATCTTCTGTAAACTTGGCCCAGTATTTTAACACAATGGACAAGGTTTGATCAACAAGAGGTTCGACCTCCTCCTCATGCAATGATCTAACCAACACGGCCCAGACAGCAAAGCCATGGTTGCACAAGTTGTCCATTTCAAGTGCAGATCGTAGGCAAGCACATATTTGTGGTAGTGCACTGCTAACATGACCTTGAGCAACCTTCACCATTTCACCAATGGCTATGATGTTACGCCTTTTTTCGACCATAGGTTGCCTGATCTGGAAGTCGTTGACCGCGTACGCAAATTGAGTAATTATACCAAGGACATGTTCTTCGATGAAATGACCAATTAGGTTTTTTTTTTTTGGCATTTGAGCGGATTTCCGGGGAACATGATCTGCAAGGAGCCGAAGTGCCCGGCGAAATCTTGCTTCGTTCTCTGTGCCAGAGTCTCCAAGTCGTTTCAACAAGTCACAGGCAATGAGGATTGGTTCAATCCTTACAAGCTCAGCCAGAGTCCGGCCTTTGAATGCTGGATCAATATCTGACAAGGTTGTCATTATCATCTCTTCCGGGTTTGCTGAGGGCTGGCTCAACAAGAAGGCAAGGATGGCTGCTAAATTGTTCTTCTCCGAACAGATATCGAATGGTGTCTTGCTCTCTCTGTAGCTTGACCCTAGCTTAGAGATAATATCACGCTTTCTAGTGAGTACCAGATAAGGGAGAACATGGATTTCGGTCAGCCTGAGAAAGTCATTCACCTTCATCCCAAGTAAGTCACAAAGTTGTTCGGCCATATAAGGGCGAGATTGGAAGTTTTTCATTACTGATACAGCGAGAGTTCTCCAATATGGCCGAAATAAGCCGGCTGGAGTAAGGGACAGTTGTTGCGCAAGCTTTGAAAGTTCAGTATACGCTACTGCACAAATGAATGGATTTGGATGCCCAAGATACTCCACAAGACGAAGAAGAATTATGTTCATTTCATCGTCGCCGGACAGGTTTGCGAGACGACACAGGGTCATGATACAAGTCTCATGTAACGATGTTTCTTGTTTCTCGGAGAGACTTTTCAGCCATTCGAATATGATGACGAAATTGTTGCGGCGTACTTCATAGTCCAAGCTCTTCCGAACAAAAGTAACAATTGTATGCCCGGTGATGACACGCAGTTCCCTAATGGAGCTCCGAAGTGAGTGCAAACAAAATTCGCCAAATACCGACGATGCAAGCTGTATGTGGGGGCCGCCTGAGGCATGCATCAACGTCCTTTTTAAAACAGCCATAGCGTTGATGCGAAGGTCGTGGGAACGCCCAAGCCTAGGAATAATGAAAGCTAAAATGTTGCATAATTCGTCGATAATTGCAAATTCCAGATCTAATCCCAGACTATGTTGGTAGCTTTCGTCATCACACCGCGGGCAAAGCATAGAGGCCTCCATCGAAGCTACCACCGCAGAATCTTGGGAGATAACGCATGGAATTTTGCTCATTAGACGTAGCACCTCACATTTGGGCTGTTCGGTAAGTTCAGTAAAATGTTCACTTTTCGACATATAGCAATTAGTGGCACAGCTATATTAGCTTTGGAGAAGGGCCACCTACACAACTGCAAGATATAAATCATGCAAACTCCCAGCCCCTTTCCAATCAAATACTCTTAGTGAGTCATCAATGAGCTGCTGGGCCGAGACTCTCTGGCGGTTGGATGCCAGCAGCTTGTGCTTATTCGGTGCCCGAACGTCACCAAAAGTGGAACTCAATTGATTTGAGTTATCGGACTTTTCGGAGACTGAGTGGACTGGTAACCCTGGTCTAGAGTCACTCAGACTAGCGCATGCATGTCTCTCGAAATACCCTTCGATTGCGATCTACTACTTGATAAGCCAATATCACAGATTAATGTAAACGTTGACCCTATTACCTGTAGCTGTGGCTCCAGCGAATTAAAATTGTGCCCCTGGCGAACATTCGCTAAGGTAGATATCAGGGTTTCTCTCGTAGATACAGGCACAGGCCATGTATGCTCTGGGTGTTCCATAAAATCGAGAGACATAATCTCACTCAACCCAACCTGCAAGTTTGAAAGCTGACTTAGATCCGTTAATCCAAATATTTGGATGAGAATATGGATCAAGTCATAAGCCAACTCCGTCTCGGTCGAAAGAAATGACGAACTTTCCAAGCATTGTTTGATACCTGCCACAAACCGTGCACACACATTATCTTTGTAAGTGATCTCATCGAGGGGGGTGTTTTGAAGCCAACAGGATATAGGTCTCCATAGGCGCCGGTATCCATTCAAGACCCATGATAGATTTTGCCGGAACACAGGATCCCTCGTAAACACATTCGCATAATTGGCATTTTGAGGCCCAAACGAGTCGAGTAACAAGAGGTTTGTTCTAAAACATTGCGAAACATATTTAAACCGAAGCTGACTCTCGAAAAGTCCGCGAGGGAGGCCAAGTGCATCTAGATTTCCGGAAAGAGATCCTTTCGATGTAGGTATGTTCAATGTGCAAGGGGAGCGACCTGACGCAGTCAAAGAATTAAAGCCTTCCGCGCAAAGCAAGACCTCTGTGGCCAATCAGTCGAGTATCCTGCTGGTATCTTGGGCTTTAACCAACCTGTTGTGATGGCGCGGAGGAGTCCTGTTGCGGAATACCAAGAGGGCCACAATTTGGTATGTTTGTGTTGAGCCAGCATAAGATTAGAAAACAAGTTCGTCGCTTTCTTCTCCGCAGCATCACTAGCCCCACGTATCAGCAAGCAGAGTAATCGCACAACCAACCAGGCATATAATGGGGCTTGGGCCTTCCCCCGAAGAGTCTCGCAGTCAGGGTACAACGTTAACGCTCGGGGGGCCTTTTGGAATGCTGTTTGGATAATATCTAGACAGTCTAATATTTGACCCTCCGACTCGTCGGTCTCATCCTTAAAACATGGCCCCAACCCTGCCTGAAGGACAAGACAGATTAATCTGCAAATATCCGTGGTGCTATCTTCAAGGCGAAGATGGCTGTACTTGCCATCCACGAGCTCTTGGCGAAGTTGCGAGAAGGTATCGCGGTTTAGACTATGTTCACAGCTTCCTTGAGACGAAAGCCGTGGTGCCAACTGGGCTGCTAAGATAGTTGAAACCGGGTCCGCAGATTCCGAGTCACCGTTTTTTGGCGCCGGGTGATACGCCTCGAACTCATCAACTGCCATCTGTGACGCGATTAAGCATGTTACATATGTGTACTAGCCTTGTTATCAACAGCTGATGGTCACTCATCAGCAACGAACAAACATGTGCATGGTGTGTCGTGTTTGACGCGGGATGAGAGATGCTTATCTACCTGTATCTTATCACTTATCAGCCAGTACGCGAGGTACATTGATGTAAAAGTAAATACCACATGACGCCGAGTCTTTCGGGGTTAAGCAATTTAAAAAGCACGATTGTTACAAGGTTACAACACAAGAACCTAACCAAATTACAAGATTTCGGGTAAAATTCCTGCGTAGGTACCAGGTATGTACCTTGGGTAACCTACCTCCTAAGTACCTAGGTCTCTGGAGGAGCGGGTACAGGGTACAGTATGTACAAGTACTTACTAGGTACTTACCCAGCTTCCTCACCAAATCAATAATAATTCAGATAGGTACCTAAGATAGGAGGTAGATACATAAGATACGTACTGCTTAGCTGGGTACCTCGCTACCTAGGTATCTATGTACCTAAGTCATGTAATACAAGATTTAGTACAAGTTACTGTAACCTAGGTGACATGTACTACTTCCCGTTCGAGCTTAAATTACATGATCGTTTACAATACCTTGGAAGCTTTTCATGGGTAGGTACCTAGTACTCTCCTACTAACCTCACTGCATGTTATCTAGTGGCTCAACAAACTCCATCGGAGTTCGCGGATCTGTCAATACTTGATCTCATACCACTGCTATCAATAGATTGAAGTTTGCCTAAATAATAATAGACTCTCCACGATGAACGTGAATACTACTCTGGATGAGTCTACTATAAGAGAATCCTTGATGCAGGACGAGACCTCTAAACATGCCCTTTTCATGCAACAGGCCTTGAATATGGTAATGCATACCCTCAATTGGCTATGTGGTAGTTCGGGAACTAATAAAAATTCCAGGGGGAGAGAGCTTTGGAGGAAGGCGAAACACCTGTTGGGTGTGTCTTGGTATACGACAATAAGATTGTCGGCTGTGGTATGAATGATACTAATCGGTCAATGAATGTAGGTATGACCTGGAGACATGGATTCTAAAGGGTAGACATTGTCTACCACCACCTCCCATACATCCCTGTTTCCCCTTCCCGCCCCAAAATAATCATTTACTGTATTTGCCACGATTATTCGCAAAATTTGACTCTGTTCTAACTCTACTCCAGGGAACCAGGCATGCTGAGTTCATCGCCATCGAGCAGCTACTCCAGAGTCATCCCAAATCAATTCTGCAATCTACTGATCTTTATGTCACTGTGGAGCCGTGCGTAATGTGTGCTTCTGCTCTACGACAGTATCGCATACGGTCTGTCTACTTTGGCTGCCGTAATGAGCGCTTTGGAGGCACAGGGAGTATCTTGTCGCTACACTCAGAGTATGCCCCTGCCCTTCAATTGATAGAACTCAAGACATTGATGTTGAAATAGCCCTATAATAGATCCGCCATACTCAGTTCATGGCGGATTATTTCAGAAAGAGGCCATAATGTTACTTCGGCGTTTCTATGTACAAGAAAATGAAAACGGTAGGTAAAATTGGTCTGTTAGTCCTCAATCAATGTTCCTCGCTAATTTAGTAGCACCAAACCCCCGCCCCAAAAAAACTCGAGAACTAAACACAAGGTTCGAAGACGACGCGGACTGACCGCAAAAGCCGACTGAACATAACTTTAAAGATAACACCATGATATCTATCGTCTTAAAGACGTGGACCTATCTATACTGGGCCTAAAGTCCTATCTACAGAGGACAGGGCCAAATTAAAAAAGCAGACCGCGGTTTTTTTTTTTTTAAGATGTTCACATTGCGCCAAGGAAAATAAGTATACAAGTCTTCGCGACAACTGACTAATTGGATTGGACAATCTAGAACACACTGTGTCCATGTTGTATTTTATGTAGAACTCGGTCTAGCCGAACCCTCACTCTCAAGTTCGCGTTCAGCTTGCTGATAGTACTTGGCTGTATCGACACCATGCTTTTTTTGCCCAAGCAAGTTAGTTTCTGGACCATAGACTGAAGATGTGGATGGAAAGGAAAGGGAGGGAGAGAAGTGGTCGGGACAAAACTGCAAAAGGTAATGGGAAAACGTTACCTGGTCATGGTTGACAAGATTGAACCACGGGAGCACGTGAATAAAAAGCTCCGAATACCGCGAATTTCTGGCGGCAACTCCCTGCAGATAAGAGGATACACTGGAAGAGCCATATAGAGGTTCGCCTGTTTTAACCTTGCCGACCATTTCTCTCATGTCCATTTCCACTTCTCGCGAATTCTCCGTAAAGCCATAGAACCGGTCTACCTAAAATCAGCCGAAAGTCATTAGTCGTTCTCGAAGGTTGACGTACTGCAAGATCTCTGATAAAAAATGTGAAGACCCCCAATAAGGCCAATTGCTGTTGCTAAGCGCATAACAGGGGCAAACCCTCCTCTACCAACGTGTGACGGGCTCACTCGTTCCATAGCCCAGAATGCCAGCGGAGAAGCGGCAGCCATTCCACCTCCAACGGCGTAATCAGAAGGCCTAGCATATCCGAAGACTCGTCGCAGGTGCCTAGTTTATAATCAGTAACCCATACACTGTTCAATGGTTGTCGGATACATACGGGTCCGAGTCAATCAACTGTAAAACATTGATTAGCATTGATATAAGAGGACCTGGGCAAAAAGTGAAGGCTAAGCAATCAGCGTACCGGGTAGTCAGTATTGGCCCTCTTTGGGGGCACCGTCATTGATTTTTGGTCAGTAGTCATAGTGATTGGATTGCAGTTGACAGTGATGCCAGTCACAATTATGCTGTTGGAATCGGCTGCTATGGAGTTGAAGTTGAGGCGAGGAGGTGTGCCAAGCTAGAACTCTTCCTTTTTAGGATTAGTGGAAAAATCGGGTGCTAAATGAATGGTAGTAAATGACTAATCAGACATGATTGGTTGTCTAAGTTATGGAAATGAGCCAATCAGTGCTGGGGATTACTATCCTTCCTGTCACTTAGGTGGCTGATGAGATGGCACGGATTAGGTACCTATACCTACCTGGCAAGTATAGTGCTGTATAGCACCTTACGGATACATGATAATTACATCCTACCTACCTTACTGTAGGTACCTGGCACCATAGTGCCTGGTATCCTATGGGTGGTAGGTTAGGACTCTAGGTATTTTAAATCCGTCTTTTAACAGATAAAAGGAATTGATCGACCACTATGATAGAAATCTGACATCATGAATATATGCGCCAAGATTACTAGATTATTACGAATTAGGTATATGCCAGAGTGAAGAATTTCAATCAAGTGATTTGGATAGAGAATTACGAAGAAAACGAGGTAGTAGGACCCTGTCTGATACCAGGTATACCTTGTACATACATAAGGTAGGGAGGTACCTAGGTAGTTGCTCCCGATCAAGTTAAATTACACCGCACACCGCCTCAGGTGTGACGCGTCCCCCAACACGCGTGCCAAGCACCTGACAAGGAACGGCCTCTTTATCTATGTTTGTATGAACTCTCCTGCCCTAACGTTGCGCGGTCCCCTTGGTTTTCCTCATATTGAGACCCCAACTCAGAGTTATATCATAGGAATCGAAAATGGAACCCGAATCCGGGACCGAGATTCAACCAACAACTCAGATTGACGACCTTTTCGACTACGATGTTGGTCTAGATGGAATCCTGCAAGAGGCCTCGTTACGATCGAATACTAATCCACCGAGGCCGTCGGCTGCGCCAGACGCGTCCGAACTGGGTCTTGGACTGGACGAGGAAGTTAAAGTTACTAGGAAACGACAACCAATTGCAAAATTAGATGAGAACAGGTAGGCAACAATGTCTCTTCACAGTCAAAAGTATAAGCTAAGCTCAAACTCCCAAGACTGTTGTCCCAAGCTGGTATCCCGAAGTTACGGCGGTCTGTAAAGCAGAATTTGAAACTTAAAGGCAAGGGCCATGAGGTTCGTTCTTCTGAGAGCTACCCATTCACGTTACATGGCTTTTGTTAACTTCCAATACAATCCACTAGTTTTCTGACGCCGCACGCATCTTAAACTTTTACCAACTATGGCTCGACGACCTGTTTCCACGAGCGAAATTTACAGATGGCTTGGCAATTATCGAGAAACTCGGTCATTCTAAGCGTATACAGACCATGCGGAGAGGATGGATAGAAGAGGAAAAGCCGAAACGTCGGTCGACCAGCCCTGAACGGAATGGCGACATGATACGCCCCAGCCTGCAAACTCTGGGAACAGCTGGTGAGGATGATGGTGGCATGACCAGAGAACAAATTCAACTGGGTAATAGCAATGGCCTGTTCCAGAAGGCAGGGGACAATGAAGCTCATGATAGAAGCTTGTTCGTGTCAGATGACGATGTTGAACGAACAATAGAGAAAGACGCACCAGACGATGATGAGTTAGATGCACTCTTGAGAGGGCATGAGGATGAACCGACTACGACCGATGACCCTACAAAAGAATCCCATTCCAACCCTGTCACAGATGAAAATATGTATGACGATGCATTTGACGCGCTACAAGGATTGGAGTCAGGTTAGGGGTAATATTCTGCACTTGAGCGCTCGACTTGATACATTATTGGACAGGCTAACGTCCACATAAAATAAACCATACGGTAACTACATCGACATATCCACATACCAAAGCCTGCATACTCGGTTTTGTTCCACATAGTGGTAGAATTATGTCTTGAACGTGGTGGGGGGTAGTAAATAACATTCAAGAACCAGAAAAATCTCCAAACTCCCGATTATAGACATGTACAAAATTCAAAGATCCTAGAGCCTAACCCGGGCCCCAATTCATTCCAGAATACTGACGCAAAAGGCGCCGGGGAAAACCAGGGTGGAGCTAATCTGGGTGCCCCAGGAGGGGGTGAAAGAAACAATTTTCAAAACATCCCCAGGTTCACAGGGTCGCTGTGGGCTCCGTGAAAATAGAAAATTGGCCACCGGCGCCAGCCCAATTGAGCTTCTTACCTCGGACAGCCGTGTTCTCAATAACAGTCGCAATCTCGATATCGTCTTGTGTACCTTGACCTGTCTGGTAAGTTGCAGAGAAACCCCAAGACCAAGGGCGGCCATCAGTATCAATGGCAAGCGAGTGGTCCGAGCCAGCCGCGACAAAAGTAGCTTTGATGCCTGGGACGGGGGTTGGCTCGACCAAGATGCGAGGTCTGTCCCTCTCGTCTTTGATAACCGCATCCGACAGAAGAGACTCAATTTTGAGGCCAGTCTGATAGCCATCGAGTCGGCCCCATACAAGACAATCTCCGTTCTTAGTGACAGCAAGCGAATGGTGAGCACCACCACAAATCTGGCTAACACCTCTCCCTGACAGTGTATTTACGACAGTTGGGTGGACTATAGCTGCGTCGTCGTCGCCAGCATTCTCACGAATACCTGTTTCACCAAAACTATTCAGACCCCATGCATAAACCTTCCCAGATTGATCAACTGCGAAGGAATGGAAAGCACCACATCCGATGTGCGCAATATTCTTGGGCAGACCAAACTCGCGCGGCTGAAGCCCGTTTAGCCTATTTCGTTCAATGATCCGGCGCCCTAGCTGGTTTTGTTGGCCTGATCCCCAGGAAAATACAGCGCCTTTTTCATTAAGAGCAAGAGCATGATTATCACCACAAGCAAGATGCTTGATCTTTTTGAGCGCAGGGATCACAGTCGGGGTTAACTGAACCTGGTGAGTGGAATCAAATCCGAGAATGCCATCATTGCTCTATAGTACTGAGTTAGCTTATACTGGCGATTGCAAAGAGCCAGGGATCTTACTCGAAAGGTCCCCCACCCATAGACCAGGCCGTCGTCTGTAAGAGCAAAGCTGGAGCTGTCTCCAGCAGCAACTTCAACGAAGACAGTGTTTGCTGGGAAATTTTCCATAGGAATAGCCGTGGGAATAGACTCGCGGGGGTTGAGGGCCGGATCATCATCGACTTCCGAATCAGCATCACTTCGGGTATCATCCATGTTTTTATAGCCACCCTTCCAATCCGTATCCCGGCCAAGTGCTCCTTGATCGTTGACGCCCCAAGTAAGGATTTTATTATCATGGGTAAGAGCGATGCAATGCATACCACCAGCAACGACTTGTGTAACACCAACACGGTCTGCAGATAGGTAATGGTTAAGTCGTGGTCGTTTCACATCCAGCGCAGTTTTCTCGGGCCCAAGCCCAAGTTCACCAGAGCTGCCTTCACCACAGACGTATACATTGAGCCGAGTAGTTGGCGCAGCATTGATAACCACTTTGGGTTTTGGCCGAGGTGCAGGTCGGGGCTTCGGAGCACGCGCCTTTTTGGGTTCACGAGCTGGTTCTTTATCAATGGCAGCTGCCTTGCGTTTTCGAGGCGCATCCGATGTTGTGTTTCCTGTTTCCGGTGAAATAGTGCTCCCTTTACGCTGCTTGGATTCCACGGCGGATTTTTTTTCAAGTGCGCTTGGCTTTCTCGATCGCACTTTAGTCGCAGTCTTCGTCACAGTCGTATTTTTCGTAGACGGACTGCGCTTTGCTGTAGTTGTGGATGTTGATGAAGCCTTAGAGGCATTCTTTCTCGGGGGCATAGTTTCGGAAGCACTTAAGCAAGCTTGGTTGATTATTGGAATGAAGGGGAAGCGGTGTCTTGGGTCAAGTTGAGGAATGAAGTAGAAGGACAAAGCAGTGGGGGTAGAAGGTAGGAGGAGAAGACACCCAGGTCAGCTATTAATAGGGGCAGCAGCAGCTTCTATTGTTGGTTCTCATTGATTATTGATTGTTGTTGTTATTGTTGTCGTCGCGCGCTAAAACAAAAGGAACCACTGATTGCGGACAATGAAGGCGGTGATGTACTAAATCCCAAAATAAACAATGACGTCAACAGAAGTTGGGAATAAAACAAAGGTAACTAGTTGAACAACCAACTCGATTTATGAATTATATACAAATATTCTGGGCTTACTCGCTTCTTGTTCTTTTCATCATACATCTGCCAAAAGGCAATCAATCGGTGTGTCACGTATTGTCTGGTCGCGCAGCTGGCGCTGGCTCAGCCCGTATTTTCCCACACATGATGACGTTTTGTCCTAATGGTGTCCACCTCACATCCCTAGGGTTGAGTGCCGCATTTGGCTTCCCTTCGTCGTCTCGTTTAGAATTTGGACTTACCCCTACGCCTCCACTACCCAGATAGGTCGGAGCGACAGTGACTATTATGGTGTCAATGAGTCCCGTATATTCAGGATTCAGCAACTCGCTCAAGACAGTTCCGCCTCCTTCGATCATAACACTTTTGATGCCCTCAGATGCCAAGGCACGTAGGATAGCCTCCCAGCGCAATCGCCAATTCTGGTTGTATTCAACGATGCGAAGAAAATCGCCCCCATACCCTTTTAGCATCATCAGCTTCTGAGGATGTATTTGAGCTCCGGGAGACACGACAACCCATGGCGCTTTGCCTTTGCCTTCAACAGCCGTTCGCAACATTCGACATTCTGGATGGACAGGCCACCGTCCGGTGGGGTCGACTACTACCGGTCGTGGCTGCCACATCCTCCCAAGCCCGCCGAATCCCCCCGCGCCCTCAAGCCTACAGTTTAAACCTGGGTTATCCGCAAGGACGGTACCGACTCCGATAAGGATGGCATCATGGCGTGATCGCAGATAATGCGTCATTAACTTTGCTTCTGGCCCGGATAGAACGGTCTGCATTCCTGGAAGCAAGGATATTTTAGAATCCATGGAAGAGGCGTAGGATAACGTGACGTGGGGAAACTGGCGTCTTTCGTCGGCCTTGGGGAGGTAGGGCTCGAGAAAGTCCAATTGGAAATGGGGGAATGACAATGTATCTGGCGGTAAAGGAGCATTGAGATCATGTTTTGGCAAGGCTATATTAGCAGAGTGTGGGGAATGGCCGCCGGCGCTTGTTGTTCTCACGATTCCATGGCCTTTCTGGTATTCGTAACCGTCATGAGGGACGAGCTTAACCTCTGGGTTCTGTATTCTCCATTTTGCAGAGACGTTCCGAACATCTGTAACAGTGCAAAATTTACCTCCCGCTTCGGCAAGGTTTTCTTGCTCTTCTTGAAACTTGGTATAGATCGACGAGGGCAGATAGCCTTTGACGGCTTCTTTTCGTGCAAATTCCATCAGACCCGAGTTCCGTTTGACCTTGTCGATATAGTCAAGGTCGTGGGAATGTATGTGACAACTCCCTGGGGTTCTCGATATAGTGACAGTCGAATATGCACCTTCAAACTTAACAACTTTGATCTGAAAGTTGCAGATCCCCCCTTCCCGAACTCTTTTCTTGCGAGGACGTTTACCCTCTGGTAAAGGTCGAGTCTCTGAGGTACGATGAGTCGGTCGACGTAGGCGACACATATAGTAGTCGGTAGTACAATGGCCTTCTTTGCTAGAGTTAGACCTCTGCTTCACCCACACATTATCGATGAAAGGCCAGTAAGTTTCGAATTCTTCGAGGTTAATTTCGATCGGGTCCTTGCACTCGAACATAACCCGCCGTATCCTTGCTAGGTTTGGTGGATTGTTGATTATCGCACCATCTCCATTCGCGTTTTGACTTATTGGACGGTCGATATCGGAAATGTCGTCGGCTTCTGCTGATCTCTCATCTGGTTGGGTTTGCCCGATTTCTTCTCGATGTGAGATCCCAGAAATGATATCGCTAGAGTTTACACCCGTGTCGATGGTTATTTGCCGGGGAAGGCTGTCGGAAGCCAGATTGTGCGATGCCGTGTTGCAACTGGAGCTAATATCTGTATCCTCATCCGGGGTTGTCTCCCGTCGCCTTTTCGCTGGCACAGAAGATGCATTATGTGGGTGGTGGTTGCCGTCATGATCAGAATCTAATGATTTAGAACTACTTGTCTCAGACATATCACTAGGGTCATGGCCCATATCGAGCTCTCTCCGGCGCAGCTGAGCAAGGGCGGTTAGAAACACACTTGGGGTTGCACAGAAAACCCGCGAATGAGCCTTACAGCTGTCTTTTCAATGTATCTAGTTCATGATGAAGTGCTATCAAAAGCAAATAGGTGCGTATTAGTGTGGAATACCGTGTGGGATGGTTGCTGTTGCGCAGGAGTAATTAAAGTTTCCATGTTGCATGTTGAGGTGTCGGAGGGTTCAACAGAGGTTCGTTCACCCTGACCAAATGACCTTTTTACGTCTGACCGCCCCGAATTCCTTGGCAGCTCCCATTAAGCTTAGCGGAAAGTATCCGCTCTACATACATCTGCTCTAACATCTTTTGTCTAGATCGAATATTGAATTATACCCAAATCTGTGTGTAAGTCCGATTTGACCAAGTGCACATCACATCAGTACGCCCCAATATCCGCCCCTGCGCGGGCGAGGGTCTCATACACTCTGGGTGGGAGTTTGTACTTAACCATCCCAGAGAATATCATCAGATCTTTAGCCATAACCAATAATTCATCTGCCAGCCCTTGTCTGATCTCATTTTCAAACACACCCAAGCTCAACCGTTCTCTCTCGCGACCAATGCACGTGATGCTCCACATTATCACATGGCCGACATTGCGAGAGATCATGGGGGGGAAAGATGAAAATGCCTGGGCTGCGCTGCGAATATAGGGAACAGAGCCTCGAGCCCGTAGAGGGAGGATGTTCAACTCATTAATAGCCTATAAATTGCTGGTCAGTGATAAAGTCCTTGGGGAGTCTCCGAGATGAAAGGCTTACATCTAATGCCTGAGTCCAGTTGCCTGACTCAACTTCCGTCTTCGCTTCCATCATCCGAAGCAACAAACCACATGCATCACGGTTTACCTGACGGATTCGCTGGTAGTATAGCGCATTTGTGTTATAGAGCCCAATCATGTTTTTGGCTAAGACTACTGGGTCTTCCACTGCAGTTAGGCTAAGACTGCTTCCAGAGGCGGCCGGAATATCCCCCGTTGAGTCGTCAGTATTGTGAGGCATGTCGGTCCTTGGACGGAGAGGTTGTAGTCTCAATGCAGGACCTCCCAGTTCAACCGCAACAGAATCAGACAGGGCTTTGTTGATGATGTCAATAACTCGGTCGTAATCCTCGGCCAGGTGATATAAGAGAGCGGCGTCTGTGGCCAGGCCCTTATCGTCGGCGACGGCAGCGGCCTGGACAGTAATGATTTTCAAGAATTCTTTTTGGTCCACCAACTTGATTAAGCCAATCCGTTGCTCAATCAGTCCCTTGATCCTAGTTCCATCGTTTCGTATATCTCCTAGCAACTTGGCAAAATCTCGGGTCTCTAGAATGAATTCCCGTAATGCCTCATGACACACAGAAGCTTGGGATTTGCCTAGTGCTCCTGGAAGATCTGCGTTCAGGCAAAGTAGAGAGAAGTAATCAACAGCCGCCTCCACAAAGCCTGTACGGAACTCTCGAGTGTATTGGGTTATGAGGTAGCCGAAATTAATCTGTGGGTATTTCTTCACGGTAAACGACACTATTTCAATATCAGTAAACATGGCGAGAGAGGAGTCGAAGTTCAAGACTGGCCAAAAATACTCACATATTTCGTCGCCAGAGGTATGGGGATCAGAAACGCGTAGTAGGCCATAGTAAGACAATGCGATTGCAAAGTGCACAGCGCTGACGGGCGAATAAGTTCCAAGATATGAGATAGCTTGCTCAAACATTCCTCCCATGATTTGCAGAAGGAAGAATGTGCCATAACCACCGGGCCCGTCCTGATTCTTCCCGAAAACTCGCTGTCCAATCTCTGAAATATCAGTTTGGATATCTTCCAGTCCGAATACATCTCCAGCGACCTCCTCAGAGCGATCATCTTCTCTAGCCAAGCTAAATTGCAGCCACATCCAATCCTCAACGCTTTGGGTTACCCCATCCAAGCGCCTCCGGCTTAGTTCGCAACGTCCTATTATTTTGTAACAGGCCATTCGGTAAGGATCAACGGTATTGTCTGGGGCATTGCGCGACCGTTGCTGGTATTCGCCGTTGATTTTCTGTTGCAAATCCCTCGGTAGGCGTCTATTTTGCGCATACGTGGTCATATATGTCACGAACTTGTGATCCAATGACCGAAAACCGGGATCTTGGCTCACATACTCTGCTGCCTCTGTGATAAACCCACACCGAAGTAGGTAAAATATAAGAATCCAGCAATAATCCTGACCAACCATTTGCAACTCGACTCCATCGGGGCCAAGGTCTTTCCTTGCCGCCCTAAGACGGATATAGGCCCGAATTTTGTTGATGACAGCCGGTATGCCACCTAGCTGTGCTTCCCGAGGATTTTTTTCGACTGCAATCTCAATTTCATCGTAAAATAATTTCTCGAGGAATAGTCTCGAACCCTCTACGATGCGCTTTCTTAGATCAACTGCTCTTCGTGAGCTGGGTGTTTCGTCTAAGTAATCCTCGGAGAATTGCCGTTCTCGCAATGCGCTAGAGTTGGAGGAACTCATCGTGCTGGCCGGCTCGTGAACGATACTTATTAGGGCCTGGTAGGCATCAAAAAGTTGTCGAGGCACCTAGTCTAGTTAGATATCGGTAGATATGTTCTTTCAGGTTAAATCTTACATCGCCTCCATTGTGTCTTTCTATCTCAGAAAACTCATGTAGGATAGGAAAGGTTTGCGAGTGGAGTCTAGCGGAATTCAAGAGCTGGATTTTGTCGGCATAGTGACCCATCTTTTCCCGCAAAAACCGCAAATCGGGCGAATGGGCAGTAGAAACTTCATTTCGCTCTGTCGGGTCTTCGAAAAGTCGATAGCTGGCGGCCACAGAACCTGGTGTTCCTATAACGGATTTTTCCAGACCAGAGCGCCCAAAAACACTTCTGCGAGAGATACCATGAGAGGTGGTGGCTCCAAACTGTTTATTTTGGCGTGCTGAACGGCCAAAGGAGCTTTTCATGTCACTTGTATCGTCGCTCTGCGCCAGGCCGAAGTGCTGGAAGATTTTCCGGCGTTGTTCATCCCAATCTAGATCAACCTTCTCCTCTAAGAATGTATCGAAGTCTCTTTGAGTGCGAGCAAGGCTGTCGGCTACCATTACCTGTCGTCCACGTTGTTGCATGTTCCTCAGAAACTTTTGGTTGTCCGGGTCAAAAATCTCCTGGTCTTTTGCTGGGGTGGCTATAGAAGCCTGGGGGTCCAGGCTTTTGAGGCCTCGCAACGCATGCCCAGGTGAGACGCCCGATGCGGCCAACAAGTAATGACTATAGTGTATTCAAGTTAACAAGGGTATTTCATCGTGTGGAACAAGACATAGAAGCCCACACCTACCCTTTACTGCTCAACCCTTGTTTTTGGAATTCTTTTGTCCCTCCACTACCCAATTCTCGCGCTTTCCTGCGGATATCATCGAGACCCAGCTGCAAGCTTGGCAGTTCTTCGAAATTGGTACTTTTCCCAACTGCAGAAAGTGGTCTCTTTTTACCACGTTCCAATAGACTGTTGAAAAACGCGGGCTGAGTTGCTTGGTTGGGTGCTCGCAGCGTGTTTGTTGCATCATTTTGCACTTGATTTTGCCCCAGGATTGAAGACTGTTGCTGGGCCTGCGACTGTCCGAATAGAGATCCGCCTGAAGGGTTCTGTGTCGTAGAAGTAATTCCAAAAGGACTCGCCGAATTGTTTACGGGAAAAAGACCCGGTTGCTGACTGGAGGCAGCCCCAAACCCACTACCTCCAAACAAGGAGCCTGGATTTGCGGACGCCATTTCATAGGAATGAACCTCAATTTGTAGTAAGAAAGGCTATTTGACCTCGTGTGGATGCTGGCGCGCGGATAGGAAGTTGCTGTTAGCAAAGTGCGCAAATAAAGGTAAATCGCTGAGGGCCACCAAAAGAGATCGTACAGAAATTAAGACTCATAAACGAGGCGAAGACAGCGATCTGAGATCAGGGGTAAGTGCTGGCATAGAATTCGTTGTTCGACCGCCACTCGAATGTTTTTATCTTGGGAACAAACAGCTTTCTCGCGAAGTTCACTTCCCGATCCAGTTGCGTCGGATATTTATTTTACCGATCCCCGGGGTTCCCAGAACAATTTCTTGCCTCAGGCCTGAACAAATATTGTTCAAATCCTTGCGGTCAAAATATGCACCAAAAAAAGACAAAGTTAGCTGGTCAAGACTAGGACTTTTCTTTACAACTATGCCTGTGTTTCAAGCGAAGACTTTTCGCCGTGCCACGACAGCCTCCTCTTCCCTTGGGGAGCGCATTGGTGCAGCATACAGAGCCACTTTACCGAAACATCCATTCCTTCTTTTTGGCCTTCCTTTCGTCATGATCATCGTTGCTGGCTCCTTTGCATTGACGCCTGCCGCAGCCCTCCGATATGAACGATATGATCGCAAGGTAAAACAATTAAGTCAAGACGAAGCAATGAGCTTAGGGCTAAAGGGTCCTGACGGAGAGGAGGGCATCAAGAGGAATCCGCGGCGGAGGGTTATCGGAGACGAGAGGGAAGAATATTATGTGAGTATCATATCATATACTACATTTTATACGTGGCTAGCGGTTACTCATATCTTTAAAGAGGCTTATGGCCAAAGACCTTGACAACTGGGAGCAGAAGCGAGTGCAACGATTTGAAGGAGAGCCCGATGGAAAACTATGAGGTATTAATTGTTGGACAAGTTG
This sequence comes from Aspergillus nanangensis, assembly GCA_015844325.1. Lineage (NCBI taxonomy): Eukaryota > Fungi > Ascomycota > Eurotiomycetes > Eurotiales > Aspergillaceae > Aspergillus > Aspergillus nanangensis. Next base: position 447,135 of record VCAU01000013.1, on the reverse strand, counting down.
AAATTTGAACATCTATTCCCGACTGCACTATGTCGATCGCAATCGGACAATTCATATGAACACCAAGACCACCGATCGCTCGTCTAGTTTGTATATTAGCGTTTGTTTACTCCGTCGAGCCAATATTTGCCGGCGCTGGTTGAACCCCAATCATCTTGGGGCGATTAAATCTTTTTTCAACCCTATGCCAGTACGTATGATCCAAAAAGATGCTACCCTTTACACAAGCCTTAATAGTTATCCTAGTGCTTGTCATTACTGGGGCTGCGTCAGGGTCAACGACAATCTGGTCTCGGGTTCAGGCCCTTTTTTCTTTTGAAGACCTGGGATTTCTACCTAAGTATTGAGGGACTCTCACAGAGCGTTTTGAGCCCGTCACCCTTCTAAGTGGTTCGAGTATCTATAGATTGCAGAAGTGATTACATATATTGGAGGGTAATAGTATAGAGGTATGTATGTCTTCGGGAGATGTATATTACGAACACCAAAAAAATTAATCGACACGACTCGACAGGAGCAGGATTAAGCATGCAAACATCGATAGCTTCCACTGGATATTTTTATTGGAAAACTCCTGTAGTTCTTTCTAGTCGACCCTTAGACCGCTCGGGCACCTTCCTTGTATATTATCACGAGCCTCCTTATCTCGCTCAGGAAGCCCTTTACCACCTCGATTTCTTCTTTACCTCCTCATCTCGCTCAAGGGGGCCTTCATTATTTTCGAAGAAAAAATGGTCAAAGAGTCTCAAAGACACCTATTTGCGCCCTTGAATCCCCCTAGCTTCTGCGCTATTTGGGATCATATTAAAAGAGAACCCGGGCATATTCTAAATCATATTTTAATGCCCTGTTTAACTCTGCTACGATCTTGGTGACCAAGGAAGTCATGGGATAGAACCATTTCTGTATATACATATATGTATATATATATTAGATATTAAACAGAGAGTTTATTTCTATCTACTTATTTACAGAATTTGATATTTTTAAAACTACCCAATGCATCTTATTTCGAACACATATTTCTGATACTTCTTTCTTCTTGAATTACAATTATATGAGTAGATTATTTCTATTCGATATCCTAATTTTTAGATATATCGATCATGGGTGCACCTCCTGTCACTATATTCTTGATTACAGTAGTTAAATCTGCAACTAATCAAGGATAGTACGTAGCAGTGGAATCCACTAGCGTGGCAGGTAGCTAGTACATAGGAGGGTGTAATCCGTGACATGATCTCTTATTATATTATATTTTTATTTCTCGTCTTTATACACTAATTTCTAACCCGAACTATTAGTAGGAACAGTTAAGAGAAAGTATTAGTATCTCTTGTCGGCCGCCGGCGACCCAGGAAGAGCGCCAATGGTGCAATCTCCCTTTCTCTCTCTCTCTAGATATATTACGAGCACCTGACTCCGTAGTATTCACTTCGAGTGAGGTACCTATCTCTAAATGTGATTTATATATTCATAAACATGACACATATATGATACATATTGAGAACTGTACAACTGAATGGAAAATGTCGAACCCTTGCCACACTTGGGTGTTGAGTGACGCGGATCCTGGTCCAAACGCAGGTGGTCAGCAATCCAGACCAGGCCGCATGCTGCATGACTTTGCCGCTTCCCGGCCGCAACCCACCCCATAACGTCATATCCAGAAATCAACGTTGGTCTCTCCATTTTTCCTCACCTCCATTCGCCCCCCTCCCCAAAAAATATTCCTCGCTTATTGACCCGTTCGCTCTTCACGCTTGACGATGCTAGTGGATCGGTGATATCAATAAGACACTCGTCCCTCCCCCCACTTTTCTTTTTCAAGTTGCGATTGGCTTGGCTCAGGAACTTTCATTGGAGTCAGACGCGCGACCTTTGAGGAGGCGCCCCTTTTATTATCATTGAAAGACCGATGAGCCACAACCGTCGCTGTGGCCAGAACATTCATCTACACAATTTCCTCCACCAACGCTCATTCCATGCTTGAAACTTCCACTTGCATGATCGGTTTACCTGTGATTGTGTGATACACCCCTAAATATTGTCTTTCAAAAGTAAATACACTGAAGAGGAAAACTTTACACATCCGATGTCTATCGAACTCTCCTGAATATTCGTTTTAAAATACCGTTGATTCCAAGTTGACCCCCTTTGAAATTGAATCAGACATCAAACTTGGGTTCGTGTTCTTTTTTGAAATCCTGTGGAATCTATCGGCGACTGCAGTCCTTCACAGTTCATAATTACAACCAGATAAATTTCCGAACCAGGGAGAGGAACCTGCTCTCCTGATCTCTTCGGTCCCGGCCCATCTCGATTTTTCCTGGAAGCTCTATCATGTCGAGATGATAGATGCGCCATCACAATTAATGGGACCGTCCGGTGTAGCGGAAAAGAAAGGATAAATATCAATGATCCGAGGAATAAATCATGTCTGCTATGACTGGCCCAAGATCACCTACTTCGCCGTGGCCTCAAGAGTCCCCAAGCCTCCAACTTGCCGGGCCATCGACTCCCGCGGCGTTATTTTCGTTGTGCGACCCCCAGACGTCGCTCAACCCCAGCGTTAATTCTCAGACCACGGCCGCAGAATGCTCCGGCCCCAGCTATTTTTCTCTCAGCGTGGACCATCTAAATCACCCTCGGAAAAGCAAAGATGTGCTTTCGCGCAGTCAATCAACAATCCCGAGCCCGAAGTCTCATCTACTATCCCAACGAAATGCATTCGAGAATTACATGGACCATGCAGGGTCGGGCCTAGGGTTTGGAGATCGCAGAGATTCCCCTGTTTATAAGCTTTCTGTGAGTCGTGGCCTTGAGAGTAAAAATCAGGCCGTCGGGCCGTCAAATGGGCCCATGGCACTGGCAGCGCTAGGGAATAATCACCCCGTATCACTTGAACGTTGTGCAGAACTTTTTGGATCGCCACAAAACAACATGATGTTTCTGGATGTACGTCCATATACTCATTATGCTAAAGGACACATCCAAGGGTCGTTGAATCTTTGTATTCCAACGACTTTACTCAAACGTCCATCTTTCAACACACAGAAGCTTGCGAACACTTTCACCAACGACGCCGATAAAACACAATTTGCGAAGTGGCGAAATTGCGATTTCATCGTTGTTTATGATGCGGCTACAACCGACATGCGGGATGCGGGACCGTTAGCCAATCTGCTAAAAAAGTTTGCAATCGAGGGCTGGAGTGGGAAAGGTTTGGTTCTTTGCGGAGGGTTTGATGCCTTTGCTCACCAGTTCCCTACCCTTGTTCAGAAACAGCATGTCTCAGAAACTGGAGCATGCTCACAAGGGTCCAATTCCACAAATGATAGCCTTCCAGTGGCGGCACCGATCGCTGGAGGGTGTGCCATGCCCGATGCCTCCCACCCATCGATCCCATTTTTTGGAAATATCCGTCAACATATGGATCTTCTAGGTGGTGTTGGGCAGATTCCGGTCCAGCTTCCGGCAGGGTTAACTCAATCAATGAACCACAACCTGCCCGCATGGCTACGAAGGGCAGCGGATGGAAGAGATAAAGGTCTTGATGTTTCTGAAAAATTCCTCGATCTTGAGAAAAAGGAGTTAGAACGGATGAAACAAGCCTTATCCTATGACAAATCCGCAAACTCTACACCAACTGGGACCTCAAGGAAGTTTCGCGTCGCAGGCATAGAAAAAGGAACCAAAAACCGATATAATGATATATATCCTTTTGACCACTCACGAGTCAAGATTAAGGATGTACCACCTGGTGGCTGTGATTATGTGAATGCTAATTTTATACAAGCCGAGTACAGTGATAAAACTTACATAGCTACTCAGGCACCCGTGCCTGATACCTTTACCGTAAGTTATCTCGCCACTCCCTGTTTATCTTTATCTTTAATTTCTTTTGTTGTTGTTGCTGTAACAGGGATGCGGAAGCTCGAAGAATATCAAGAACTATACAACTAACAGGATTAACAGGATTTTTGGCGCGTGGTGTGGGAACAAGACGTTAGACTTGTTGTTTCTCTTACATCGGAGGTTGAGAGGGGTCAGGTTAAGTGTCATCCTTACTGGATTTCGGGGGATTATGGACCATTTCAAGTGAATAATTTTTCGCAAAAATACATCTACATGGATGCTCCCCAGATGGGGCAGGTTGATTTTGGCCCCAACGAGTCCTCACCGGAAAGCAATGATGATTTCAACAGGCCTTGCATAATTGTAAGGCACTTTGGTTTATCTCATTCGTCATACCCATTTCAACCGCTGCGGGAAGTGATGCAGTTGCAATACCCATATTGGCCCGATTTTGGAACCACTTCACAGCCTGGACATCTTGTCCAGTTGATTGAACAGTGCAATAAAATCAGAGATGCGACTGCCACTGTGATGGATGATCTATATGGCATGGAACCAAAGGTGCAGAGACCGGTATTGGTACATTGCAGTGCAGGATGTGGTCGAACTGGCACCTTCTGTACAGTTGACAGTGTGATAGACATGGTGAGGCGGCAGCGAACCAACCATACAGAGTGTTCGGAGCATTTTTCGACGAGCGGGACTTCCGGTAACGATTGGATGCACAATGAAGACGTGGACCTCATAGCCAAAACTGTGTCTGATCTTCGCACGCAGCGGCCCAGCATGGTCCAGAATCTAAGCCAGTTTGTACTGTGCTACGAGAGTGTTCTGGAGTGGATCACGTCCCAAATGGCAGAGGAGAATAAGTTGGACCAATGAGAGAAGACTCGGTGCATGATGTTCCATTAGATTGGGTGTTATGTTATTGCCAATGTATATATACTGTGGATTGATTGTTTGGTTGTAACTGCATGCATGGCTCGGATAAGATACACGCATTTCCTGGCGTTTGGACATTCCCTTTTAACATATTTGTAAGATCCAAAGACATTATTAGAGGAGCGACAACCATTTTAAGCCCGATGATTGTATTACTACTGCTGCTGCTGTTGCTATTATCATTTCTTCGTCTTATTACAATTGATTTCAACCCAGGCAACAACACCGGTGGTGCCTTGGATAGGGCGGTCGGTGCCTGAGACCGAGCTGACCAGTTCCCCCCACCTCCTCTACAGTCTAGCTATCCAGCAAGACTTGCGCAACAATATAAATTCCTCACCAGCAATCTTGTCAAAGACATGTTGCTTGTCTATTCAGATGTGGATTTTCTCGCCTTAAGTTGGTACCCCACTCACTTTTAACTCATTGGATTACTACCTACACAATACCAACTCAGATCAGTGTCATGCTTCTCCATCTTCCCCCAGAGCTCATTCAGCTTGTTCTTCAGCATTGCAGCACCCCTGCCTTTGTGGAGGCCTCCTTTTCTTGTCGCGCTCTTTATGAGATTGCGTCCAACTGTCGAGAACCCATTTTACACCACCTTCGTCAAACGCCAGGTTTGGAACCGGACTTCCAGCTTCTCACCTCGAAACAATTGTTTCGTCTTCTCATACAACGTGCATTTCAGCAGTTATATGGAGCCCAGTTCCATGCGGACTGTACAACCTTCAAATTTGACTCACATATCATCGATGTGAAAGCATCCTCATTCTCAAAATCCGATAACACTATCATCGCGCTTACCAAGAGGGGCCATGACACTGTTTCCCTTTTCCGTGTTCACGAGGGTAATCTCCGTTGTATAACTCATCTACAACCTTTTAGACCCCAGCCAGGGGTTGTCGAGGTCCTAAGAACAACGTTTGACAATGCTAACGGCGTTTATGTGCTTCAACGCTTCACGCCTATAGTAGATGGAAACGGCCCAGGCGCCGGACATCCATTCGTTAGGCAGGCCTTCCAGACCAGTCCCAGAGGAGAGATATACCTTGTTCGCTATCCCATCCAGGCTCCTAACGATCCAATTCAAGTGTGTAATTTTCCTGATCATACTGAATTCGAACCATTGGCTCTTGCAGCCACCCAAGGAGACACATTTGCCATTTCATGGCAGCATGTTCGCGAGGAAAATGAAACTGAAGTAGTCCTTTACAATGCTCAAGCGCAGTCGAGCAGCAATGATATGCCGGGGGTGACTGGTTTGTTTGTCCATTTCTTTCCTGCACTGATGATTTGAATTTGTTTTACAAACTTTTCACCGAATAAGAGAAGATGAAGAAGGGCTGATAAATTTCAGAGCTGGCCTACGATACTTGCGTTCTTCTGGATAGCTCACAGCGGCATAACGATAATGACAGACAAATTCATGCAGACCTAGCGAGGGCTTGCCTTCTTTACAATAGAGGAGCTGTGATAAATCTCACATTCAATGATAGATCGACCCAGTTACTATATTATTACAAGGCCCGCACCTTGTACGGATCATTCCAACGGATTAATATGTCCTCTTTCCCGGTCCAACCTACTTTATATGATAATGCATGCCCGGTTCAGTTCTCCGAATCCCTGAGTCTTCTTTTCTCGATTGATATCCCCTTTTTCGGTACACATGCGACTATTGCGCAAAATGGGGGAACTATGTGTCAGTGGAAATATCTCGCTTTTGGAGTCGCCACACATCGATCAGAAGACTGGACTGTCGGCTGCCTCTTGCGGTCGGAGGCACTCTGTTCGCCACGCCACTGCGGACATGATTTGAACCTGGAACGTGGGCGTCGGTTTTCCGACTGGACAATAGTTGCTCGACTTTGGGGGTTTCAAAATTCAACAAATTCCCTCGGCTGCATAGTAGCCACGTCCCAATGTGGTACGAGGATTGCTGTGGTAAACTGGAATGTCCTTTACATTTGGGTTTTAGAGCCCAATGCAATACTTGAGAAGAATGCCAACAATTTCTATCAACCCACCACACACTCTGGAAATTCTAAGCCGGTTGTGTTGCGGCCAATCGTCATACAACTCGATGCCGTTTGTTTCCAGTTGCAATTTGTGCACGGTGAGAATGGATTGCTGGTGATCACTGATCGAGGTTTGATGTATTGGAATCTCAGCCCATCAGGAAAGGGCCAAAGAAAGATCCAACCATTGCCTTTGCTACCATAGGTCTTATGCTTGAAATATTCTCGACTGGATTAGGGGTTATAATATCAGCAAGTTTAGATCAATTGGCCACTGTTTAGAAATACTTATATGGATGTCTCGGCACTCTTTGATGATGGTGCTATGACAGCTGTGAAATCGAGAGCGAGAGGTCTGGCATAACGGGTATGATAACCTACAATCATTTTTGTCGAAGATAATATGAGTCTTCAAAGTAAGGGAGGAATTATTCTTCAATTGAATAATACCGGACTCAAGTTGATTCATGTTATAATATATTATTATGGCAACAAGCTTTAATGTTATACATGAATTGCATGAGTATGCTGAGGAGTAGTCTGATTGATCGTCCTCTTTGAAAGTTGAAATCTGGACAGATATAAGAGGCAAATACCCACCCCACGAACCTTGGGTTCATTGTAATACGAAAACCATCGATGATAAACAGTAGGGGCGAGGGATAGTCGACATTCAATACGTAGAGCCCGGGAACTTGGGGGTGCTAGAGAGAATGCTTTTGGAGAATGGAACTTCGAAATCCAGTGGCCTCGGTTAGGGAAAGGGGGGGAGAACCCCAATGCTTCAACATTCTCAGTATTTAAGCCGGTGGTAGTATTCGATGGTATAGGGCAAGTAAAATCAATTGGTTTGTATGGGTTGTTGATGTTGGACTGGCACTCATTCATTGCCCTTCTCCCCCCCCACCGGACATGGCTAGAAATGTGACAATCAAGAAAATCCACCAGTACCTAAGAAATCAAGAAGACATGTTAGAGTTGCCAAATCATATATTGGGTAATTCGGGGGCTGAGAGATATGCATACTTTTGAAGGAAGGTTTTTTCAGCAGGTTCATCAGGATTGGTGCCATCCGGTCCGACTACGACTGGCCGATTGAGATGCGGGCGAGGGCCGGCTTTGCTAGAAACAAGCTCGATACTGGGGTTGGCGACATTAGATGGGGAGGACGTAGATACTGATGAGGTCATGACGGAGACATGGTAGACTTCGTTCGAGGGGCCGAGGTAGAGTTGGAGAATGGGAGCGAGATCTTCACGCAAAGACGACAGAGAAGTGAGAGACCCCACCCATTGTTTGGTATTCGTCGCGGTAGAAGTGTATAGCCCGATGCGGACTACTTGATCCTGGGAGTCTTTTTCGGTCGTCTTAGGGGGTGAGTAGGAGAGGAGGTTGTGCTCCAAAGAAACGGAATCGTATGAGATGCGCGCGAGAATAGTTGGCTCGGGAGATGTTACTGGCCAGTAGAGGACATCGGTGGTGATGGGGTGGGAGAGGGAGAGACAAGATGATGGGAACAAAGTGATTAGAGGAGCGAGAATTGAGGAGAGGCGCATGATTGAGGTGTGTTCCAAAGGAACAGGTTGGAACAGTTCTAGTAGGTTAAGTAGGTTAAGGATAGGAGGAGTTGTAGTAGGTAGATTAGACGATGATGGATGATAAATTACCTGGTAACATAACCTTCTGGTAATTTTCACCATGATACCTATTACTGGTTAGGTAAGTAACTCACGTATTGTGGGTACCTCACCATCATGTAACTACACAGTACATTATTAGGTAACTATACTCTGGGGTAAGTTGACTGGCTGCATCCGGCGGCAGCTCAACCAGATCAACATTCGTTTATTCCTGATTCCCTCACCTGCAAAGACGGATGGTAGGGGGATTGGGGGTACAAGGATAAAAATAAAATAAAGATGTATCACTTGTTCGTAATAACAATCAATGAGGGGGAAAAAAAACCTGAGGGAGGCGGTCAACCTCCACCAACTTTCTCCGGTGGACCGCATGCTGTCATTCCTATATAAATAATACTTTATCCCTCCCCCCACGTCAATTTTTTCTCTCTCTCTTTTTCTCTCATCTCTCTCTTTCACTGCCTCTTTTTTCCCCATCCTTGCTGGCCTTAGGAAATAAATAAATTCAAATTATCTCAAATTCTCTCTGTGTCTTTCTCTTTTCTTATACATCCAATCTCTTTGTCCGTACCAATTTACGCCTCGTGTATACTAGCGTGGCGAAGCTAGCTTGAAGTAATTACCTATAACCTATCAGTTGAAAAGAGCTATCCGGCAGTGATAGTGTCAATCATCCCACTCCACACTCAGCTTTTCAATCGGATTATATCATTACAATGGCATCCATGTCCTCCATGTCTATGCCATATCGCCGGCCATCTCGCCAGGGATCCAGGCAAGCCTCGATGGATGCCCGGGAAGATATCCAGCCCCATCAGGACCATTATATTGGAATCGATGTTGGTACTGGAAGTGCCCGTGCTTGCATTATTGACGGGAAAGGCGACATCGTTGGGTTGGCTTCGGAAAACATAGGTCTTTGGCAGCCCCAAACAGGATACTACGTATGCACAACCGTCCAATTCCATCTGCCTTCCCACCGCGATTTGTCTAGAATGCCATTTTTTAACGGCCTCGAGTAGGAACAATCGACTAGTGACATCTGGCGCTGCATTTGTATTTCAGTTCAGCGTGCCGTTAGCCAGCACAACATCGATCCGGAAACCGTTCGAGGCATTGGATTCGACGCAACCTGCTCGTTGGCCCTGTTTTCCAACGTAAACGACGAACCTATCTCCGTTACAGGCCCCAACTTTGACTCGGACCGTAACGTCATCCTGTGGCTGGACCACCGACCAGTCGAAGAGACCGAAAAGGTCAACGCAACAAATCACAATCTGCTTCGTTATGTTGGCGGGAAAATGTCCATTGAGATGGAAATCCCCAAGGTCCTGTGGTTAAAGAACAATATGCCCAAGGAGCTCTTCGACCAATGCAAGTTTTTCGACCTAGCAGATGCTTTGACCCATATCGCCACAGGAAACGAGAAGAGAAGCTTCTGCAGCGTTGTCTGTAAACAGGGCTATGTCCCCGTGGGTGTGGATGGAAGTGTCAAAGGCTGGCAGGAAGATTTTCTCCAGGATATTGGCCTGGAGGACCTGATGAAAGATGACTTCAAGCGCATGGGAGGTGTTGATGGGGTGGTGAGCCTTTTCTTTAACTTAGTCTCTTTCATATTACCCTACTCCATGTCCTTTATACACGATTCCCTTATAACAAGCCCTCACTCTATACTGTCAATGCTGGTAACTAACTTTACTCTAGAATGGCGACTATCTTAGCGCTGGTGAACTTGTCGGTACTCTTTGCGAAAAAGCCGCTTCTGAGCTGGGACTTCCTGCAGGAATTGCGATTGGGAGTGGCGTGATTGATGCCTATGCTGGCTGGATTGGCACCGTCGGCGCCAAGGTTAATTTGGAGTCTGAGCAGTTGAGCTCTAATGTCGCAAAAAATGACAAAACACAAGCCTTCTCCCGTCTGGCAGCTGTCGCAGGAACGTCTACATGTCATCTCGCCATGTCACCAAACCCGGTTTTTGTTCCTGGTGTCTGGGGACCTTATCGCGACACTATTCAGCCGGGATATTGGATGGCTGAGGGCGGACAGTCTGCGACTGGCGAATTGCTCAAATATGTCATTGAAACCCATCCAGCGTTCAACCAGGCCCTATCAATTGCCGAGTCGTACAACGCAAACATCTATGAATACCTGAACGAACATTTGAAAGAGATGGCCCACGATCGCAAGGCCCCTCATGTCTCTTATTTGGGACGTCATTTCTTCTTCTATGGTGATCTGTGGGGCAATCGTTCTCCCATTGCAGACTCAGCCATGACCGGCTCCGTTGTGGGTCTGACAAGCGACAAATCCGTGGATGGCCTTGCAATCTACTACTACGCTACGCTGGAATTTATCGCCTTGCAAACTAGGCAGATTGTTGAAACAATGAACAAAGCCGGCCATACCATATCGTCTATTTTCATGTCCGGGTCACAGTGTCAGAATGACATCCTGGTTGGCCTCGTTGCATCGGCATGCCAGATGCCTGTCCTCATTCCTAGATACATTCATGCTGCCGTATGCCACGGTGCGGCAATGTTGGGAGCCAAGGCGGCCAGTGCCGATGCTCAAGGCAAGACAGAGGATCTGTGGGAAATCATGGATCGGATGAGTAAACCTGGCAAGAAGATAATCCCGACAAATGACGCCAGTGAGACGGCCCTACTTAATGCCAAGTACCAAGTCTTTTTAGAGCAGTGTTATAAGCAACAAGAATACCGGGCTCTTGTTGATCAAGCTATCAGCTCTTAAACGCCTTTTTGTCTCTCTTGTTGTTGTCTATCCCCACCATTTTGGTTCAGGGATCATAATTATCAGGTATTGGAAATATAATTACGACAGATGCAGACTTCGTGTAATTCGAGTAACGAGTCGTATGTTTCTTCTAGTCAATGCGATCTACGATATTTTTTTAGTGAAGCTTGATCAGTATGATTGCATGAATAGTCGAGTCGAGTATTGGACGAAGAAGAAATAATACACACTGTGGGAGCTTAGAATAGATAATTCACATGCTGTATGTACCATACTCCATGACCTCAAACATTATCAAAATTTCATCATGAGTGCAAAGTAATAAACATGCAGACAAGGCAACTCACTCTTTGAAATAGGCGCACGGGTGGTGGTGCCCAGTGTCCGCAAAGCAAGCACCAAGAATCATCGGAACACCTGGCCACTTGTTGATCTGCCAACGGTGTAGACTTTTTCTGGGCTACTGGGACCGACGGCCAAGGTGTCAAAACGATCGATTCCCATGATGTCCAGATTACTATAGCCAGAAAGAAAGAAGCCAATCACAACGACGAGGTAAGTAAGAACCAGGATCGAGCCTTTGAAATAATTGCTCTTGCCTTCGCCATGCACATAGGATAGAAGGAAAACGCAAAGTATCACTGATACCATATCCCATTGAGGGAATAATAGGCTTTTGCACCCATACGTCAGTCTTTGTTATGATAAATCCCGTATGGAATGGTAATGAGGGCTTACTTGAAGGTGTGGGTTAACAGTTGCGATGGATCTAGCCATCGGGCGTAAAGGGCGCTGAAAAGGACGACTGCAGGTATCTGCAGAAGACAGACTTGTAGCGCGTAGGCCGAACCGATTTCCATGGATAGCGCAATGTTGCCGTTCATAGCAAAAGATATGGCATTCTACAGCGTGGTACGTAAGCTTATCTCTTCCCTGACCACAGGTGTTGGAAGGGTGGATGGAGGGAATGACTCACCAAGAATTCGGTCGTGTTGGGGACCAGGGCGAAGAGAGTGATTCCAAGAAATTTCTCGTCGATATCCACACTCTCCAGTACCACATCTACGGTATTGACCAGGATTTCAGCGATGATGGCGTAAAGCAACGTGGCTCCTAGGAGGATGATCGAACTCCGAGCTTTGCTCCAATTGGGGGCATCATGGCCCCCACTAGCATGGCTTTGATCAAGTCCGATGTCCTCTTCCAGGATGACTTTCACTGGATCTGCAGGGCTTTTAGTTCCTTGACGTTGCATAGAAGGCTTCCGTGTCCGAGTGGCATCACGCGCAGCAACTGCTGCCGCAGTCGCTGCCACTTCTGTCACTTGGCGAACCAGATTCTCATTCTCCTCGCCAGATAGGCTTGGTAGTTTACCGAATTTTGAATTGTTGTCATCGCCATCTGATCGCGGGGGAACGAGGTGAGGAGTCAGACTCCTGTCGTCTGCTGAACCAACCCCTAGTTGTTCTTCTGACAGGCCGACGTCCTTGAGTGACTGTCCTAGAATTCGTTTATACAGCTGTGAATCACGGACCGAACCTTTTGGCAAAGACGTCCCAGTCCCTGAATGTCCACCAGGGGCAAGTAGGTGCCTAGGCTCATAAGCTGACTGCTCATGGGTAAGTGCTGCTGCTTTTTTCTCCTCAATTTCTGTAGCCCAGATGAGCGCAGCATGGGTCCTGAGCGTAAACCATAATCCAATGATATAAGATAAGAAGAGAAACAAGGCCGCAATCCATGAATAAGGCTGTACAGCTTTTCTAAAGAAGCTATCATTCACAGCTGGTACTTGCGAAAAATAACAGCGACGACAATCACTACTCTCTGCTCCTGGGGTATCAAAACATGGGTGGCAGTTGAGTTCATGCTAGAGGCCGGCAATTAGCAGGGGTAAATAGGTATAACCAATACAAAACTTACGCTGCCGTATATCTGATAGAAAAGGGTAGGTCCAAATGCAGCAATAACAGCAAACATCAACATGGTCGAGGTCACCCCCGCGGATTTCACATTGAAGCGCTGAGTTTTGCGCTTAATGGCACCGAAGCACATGGATAGTCCCGGAAGAAACAGGATTCCCGCAAAGATGCTACCGATGATACTACCTTCAACGAGGGCACCCTTGCCTTCAGTCAGGGCAACACAGTAGAGATAAACTTCAACTACCGTGGAAAAAAAGGCATTAACAGCTGCCCCCATGCCCATGGACGACTGTGCCGAGATAGAGGCAACAGCTTGTCCGATGAAATAAGCAAGAGGGATGATGGAGAGCAGAGCGAGCGTAAAGAGCAAGCCGGGGTGTGTTATCCAGCCCTGCACTCCCAGAGTCTTATCTAGAAGGAAATAGTCGAAAACGACAAACACCACAACCCATAGGAGATTGATCAAGAAGATGTTTGTGCCACCAATCGTATACTTCCAGTACCTCAAACCTGCGGCACGGTATGTGCACAAGAGGACTGAGGAAGAGGCGCCGGGGGTATGTCGGTTGTATTTTGTATCGGAATGGTACGACAAAGCCAAGGGGTGGCGGCGTAGATGGTCAAACAAGATGAGTGTAACCCGCCCCATCGGGATCCAGAAGACCAGGAGCCAGCACAGAAGAGACACAAAAAGCATCAATGGTCCCACCAGAAAATAGAAGAAGATGAAGAAGACAACACGACCCAGAGTCCATTCGCCCCGTCCGAACAGACGTCGTTTGGGGTAGCCAAGTGGACTCTCTCCAGAATTGCGACGTGGGGTCCGTCCAAGAAGGCTATCATGTTCACTGGCTGAATCAACACTATTTCTTCTTCTGCCCACGAGGGATTGGTTTCTGCGAGGGCCAAAAAACAAACGTCCATTCTCCAGGTCACCGTTTTGCCATTGCTCGTATTCACTAATACTGCGCCCTTCACCTTCATCCTCTTCCGCATAGTTTTCATCTGTATCCAAACGAACAAAGGATCCAAACGGGTATATAAGGTACCAAGAAAGACCCGAGAATACCCTCCCGTATTCCACAGCACTGGCTGAATATGCAAAAATGAAACAGGCGATTGCACCAAACAAGGCAGCCAAAGCAAGCCACCAGCCGAAGAACACCGTCCATAGTAGGTTTGTTAGAAACAACATGTTCCCAACTCGGCCTCCGGGGGATGAGTGGATGTCACCCTCAGCAGTTTTTTCTACCGAACGGCTTTTCTTGTATAGTGCGGGTTTCCAGATCCTTATGCCAAAAGGGTGTGTTTCGTTGATGGCCTGTTGACGATCCTTTAACGTGAAGCTCTCCGCATCACTGGCGCCGTCATCCTGATTGTCGTGGTCGTGGTCGTCTTCGTCGACATCATTGTCCGCACTATCACCATCAGGATTATCACTTTCATCTCCACTTTGGCTCCCGGAATCTGACTTCCTGGATAGATGCTCAATTAAGAGGCTTCCCACCCCCGACTCAGGGAAGCCTGCATCTTCTTCTCCATTGTGGTCTGAGTCAGCTTCTGTCAAGGGGTTGGCGCGTGCATTATGTCTTCGTCTCAAAGTCGAGCTCTCCTTTCTCACAGGTCGCAGTCTCGGTGAAGGCTGTGGGTTCACCGCTTGCTGCATGGCTATGTCCTCTTCCACCTCTTGAACATCATCTTCGGTCGAGAATTCTTGGCCTTTGTGAGGCTGCCGCTTGGAAGACATACGCCGTGTTACGGGAGGCTTTCTTTGTTTATCGGATGGCAACGGTGTTATAGATGGGGACTGGGAGGGGGGGAGTCGACTGGAGCTCTCCTGTGGGCCCTCGTATGTCCCCATAGTTTCCGATGAGTCTAAACTTCCTGCATGGGGATAGGACATAGATATGTTAGTGATATGTACTATTAGGGTGGAGCTTGGGAAAATTGCTATACCGTAGGCTCTCCTAGGTTGTCCAGTCCCTCTGGACTGGCGGACACTCCCGGATGACATGCTTTGGACGTTCACATTGGAATGTATACGCGACGAGGATTCCGATTGGGATGGGTTTTGAGGATCCAAGTATCCTCTCTGATCGGAAGACATAGCTTCGACTAGCAACTTTTTACCTTTATATTCTTTTTTGATCCGATCCGAAGGGGGACATTCGCCAAGAGAAAAAGTATGATTTGTTTTTCTTTCTGTTTTTCCTCCCCTTTTGGGGTAAGAACGACGGTGGAAGATTCGGGCCAGGAGGCTGGGGGGATTTGCAAGCGTGATACGGGAACTAAAGGGGGATGAAACATCAACAGCAATACAAGAAGTGACCTGCACTGGATATAAGAAGGAAAAGAAGATTGGGCGACCTCAGAAAAGATGGCCCGTTACATGTTTTATGGTAGGATCAGAGGGAAGAAAGGAAGAGGTGGGCGTGAAAGAAAAAGAGAGGAAGCCGAAAGGCAACAGTAGTTCCATGAGCTCTACTGGATATAGCTTAGATCATGAGATAAGGGCCCCCGCAGTCAGCTGAGGGCCCGGAATGCAGGTCTCGGGCTCGTGGGTCAGAGACCTTAGTTATGAGACTGATAATTGTAGTTATTATTATTCTGGTACTAGAAGGAATTATTAATCTATTGACTTTGTATCGAACAACTGAAAATACTTTCATGGGGGAGAAGGGAAAAAAAAAACAGATCGATCGGATTATCGTAAGTTAGTCATCGTTACACATTGCTCCAAGTGGGTCAGCTTGTTACCCAAAATGGGTTTAAAACATGACGGCATTTCGCCTCAGGCATTCAGGAATAACAACAGTGACACCGCCACACTTTGGTGCCTAAGGCCCCAAATATGGCTGAGGTCGGGTTGCTGATATCAGCATCCTCTGCCAGCTCCCGACCTGGCGGCAACAACAGCTGGTCGGTGAGACAGAGCTCTTCCCCAAGATCTCCGTTACTTAGCTCCCTTTCTTTCCACACCCTTCTATCGTTTCATTGCCCACCCCCAACATCTCAACCCCATCTACGACGTAATTGTCTGTGTGGGTTTCTGCCCGGAGCTGTCACACTTTAACCGTTTCCTGAGAGACAGGCTGATCCATCGCCCTTCCGCCAGGAACGTCATCGACTGTCGTCCATCATGGCGCTTGACAACTATTATCGCAATAAGATTGAGGGCATGAAGCTCGAGATAATCCAAGGCCAAGCTGTTTTACGGAGACTGGAAGCACAGCGTAACGATTACAATTCTAGAGTGCGCCTACTGCGGGAGGAGCTGGGGCTCCTTCAACAGCCTGGCTCCTACGTTGGCGAGGTTGTCAAAGTCATGAGCACCAAAAAGGTGCTCGTGAAAGTACATCCAGAAGGGAAATATGGTAAGATTCAATGCTCTACCTCCTTTTTTTTTTTCTTAGCGACCCCCGAGACCGTCACACGTTGCTGACATTCTTGCCTCGAATGAAGTCGTCGACATCGCCGATGGGGTTGACATTGGGAAGTTAACGGTTGGAAAGCGGGTGGCCCTACTTTCAGATTCATATAAACTGGAGAAGATGTTACCTTCGTCAGTTGACCCACTCGTGTCACTGATGATGGTCGAAAAGGTCCCTGACAGCACATATGACATGATCGGTGGCCTGGATCAGCAGATCAAGGAGATCAAGGAGGTTATCGAGCTGGGATTGAAGCATCCAGAGCTATTTGAGTCTCTGGGAATCGCACAGCCTAAAGGTGTTCTCCTTTATGGTCCCCCAGGAACCGGCAAAACACTGCTTGCACGAGCCGTCGCTCATCACACGGACTGTCGGTTCATCCGAGTGAGCGGCTCGGAACTGGTTCAGAAGTACATCGGTGAAGGTAGTCGCATGGTGCGAGAGCTATTTGTCATGGCCCGAGAGCATGCTCCTAGCATTATCTTCATGGACGAGATCGATAGTATTGGGTCTAGTCGGATAGACTCCGCCGGAGGGGGTGATTCCGAGGTCCAGCGTACCATGTTGGAACTATTGAACCAACTCGATGGTTTTGAGCCCACCAAGAATATTAAAATTATTATGGCTACAAACCGACTTGATATCTTGGACCCGGCCCTATTGCGACCCGGTCGGATCGACCGCAAGATTGAATTCCCACCACCCTCGTAAGTTCCTTGCTGCTGCAGATCTTTCTATCCTTCTAGTATATGCAGGATCACTAACAGTACTCTTCCGCTGGCAGTGTCGAAGCGCGTGCGGATATTCTACGAATCCACTCGCGGTCTATGAACCTCACCCGAGGAATTAACCTTACCAAGATTGCGGAGAAGATGAATGGATGTTCTGGGGCCGAATTAAAGGGTGTATGCACCGAAGCAGGCATGTATGCCCTTCGTGAGCGACGAGTGCACGTCACCCAAGAGGACTTTGATCTTGCCACTGCCAAGATCCTCAACAAGCATGATGACAAAGAGGTTGCTGTGTCTAAGCTTTTCAAGTAGTTGGAGAATCTTTGTATTTAGAGCACATTCTTCTACACGAGAAATGACATGTAATACTAGGCCTTTCTTGTGGCCACGATTACCATTTCGGATCCACCACCTCAATCCACCATTTATGCACACAAGTCCAAATCCTTCCAGAAGGAGCCATGTAAGCACGACGTGGTAACTGGCCACTTTTGGGGGGGGGGGGGGGGTACAGACACCCTTTGTACACGGTACGGACTGTATGGAAATAGAGAGAGCATGGAAGCTGGTAGCTGGTACTTCTCGGGTCTTCCACTCACCAAGCCTGAAGTTGGTCGATCCTTTTCAATGCGGCAGGCGATGACACCATTATTGCGGTCAGTCCGCTACCATCCGGTTGATCATGGCGTGTGAAGCCACTCATATTTGAGTGATCCTATAAATATCCCATTTTGGCAAAGTGAGATCTCCATGCTGATTGTTTAGGTTGATCGGGTCCAGCGTCTGTGAACAGCGGAGAGGGAGAAAGAATGATTCAAGTTACTCCCGACAGAGGCCAATTTCTATGCTTTGAGGTATCTACCTAGGTATCTGGTACGTAGCACCTCCATTGGAGCCATCCAATGAATGATATCGACGCGGTAATTCTTTACAGATTGGGCAGAAAGTGAGCGTGGCAAAGAAACGAAAAGAAAATAAAGAATACAATAAAATTCCATTAATTTGACTGACCAATCGGCTGCTTATCTTGGTACATAAGTTGCCGACATCTACCTACAACTTGGATGTTGCTACAGCCAAGAAGGTTGGAAGGATGACCCGGTTCCTCCGCTCAGGTGTGACTGATCGTCGGGGTATTGGCAAATAAATATCTTAGGGGTTGCCAAGCTGGACATTTTCCACCTTCGTTACCTGGATTCTCTTTTGGGAGAAGGAAGGGAAGGGAAGGCGGTCCTTGTTACCAGGTAGGTGAGAACGCGGATAAGAAAACCTAAGGTATCATCACATCACAATGGTTCAATAAGACCCTTCCATTGGATGCAGAACAGGTGAGTGATCTCCTGTTCCCTAAATAAGGAGGTTGAGCTGTGTTGCATCAGCCTCACACAACAGGACTTGGCAAAGTCATTATTGAATGAATCGATAGATGATCATGGATTGTGAGGTGGAAGGAGAAGGGTATATACTCCGTACTAACTATGTACAGAGTAAGGTAAGGAAGGTAAATAGACGTACTATCCCTGAAGGGATATCTGCCAAGAAACTTCCATATCCACCCAGACAGACTGCGTACTATCTAAAATAATATTAGGTAGCCGCCTACCTACGCTACATATGACCCAGTACCAGGGATGATCTGCAAGAACTTAACCGACTACTCATTATAAGGAGATAGGTTATCGTAAGGCTACAGGATGATAAAGGGAATTTTCTATACATAATTGTAGATTTTTATTGATATAAATATTGATATTATGAGTGATGAGTTCTACTGTGTAGTCAGTACTTGCCAGTAACATTAACATTGGATGCATCAAGTACTGCTGGATGTACATATTTTGATCATCTGATTGGAACCACGACGGAAATTGAGACGGATTCTGTTTGTTAGGAGAGTGTAGATCTTCCTTCTGACGCGTCGTAGAAAGAGAAGTTTGACGTGCGCGTGACCTGTGGATCTCGTCCTCTGCTACTCCGTACTAAATGATGATGATGGGGTTTTTATCCAAAGGGTCTCTCCTCTCGGCCCCGGTGGACTCGATCCGATGACCGAGTGGATCCTACAATATTAATTAGTACTTCCTACTCTTGAGAAAGGATTCCTCCCCTTGCGCTGCCAACTTTTTCCATCTGGCCAAATCATTCATGACATTCATTCAATGTGATTTGCCAGAAAGTACGGGAAACATTCCTTTTTATTTTATTTTATTTTTCTTTAAATTTAATTTTTTTCCTCCTTCAATTACTTTTCCCCACCATCCACGATTGGTACTTTTCCGGGGTGGGCTCACTCGGCCATTTTCCCTTTCCTCTTTCCTCTCTCCGGAGTTATAGGATCTCTTCCTTTGAGTTGGATTCCTTGAATGTCATTTTTATACCTAAATTCATATAGAGGACCTCGTATGCTACAAGATGCTCATCTTTGGTGGATACGTAGTGCTAGTATGTATGTCCTACCTTAGTTAACAATTAGGCACTGTCACATTGCTGAGCATGTATGATGAACTCGGTATGGATATTCCGATTGCCTAGCCTGGTCTGATCTACTTTACTTCTGTACTCTGGAGTTAGTTACTCCTTTTTTTTTTTTTTTTTTTTACATAAAGAGAATAATAAGAATAACTGTTGAAGAATGGATAGTGTTATCATCTTCCTTCTTATGCTTCATGCACGATAGATTGATAATAGTACCTAATCTCTCCCATCCCTTCCTTTTTTTTTTCTTTTCTTTTTCTCCCTCTGTCTCTGTTATATAAATACGATTGCCTGATCTCATCACGTATCTTGTGTGACCAACTTTTGTTTTTTTTGTTTTTTTCATTCTTTCTCTAAATCATTCTTGTCATTAGGTGTTATTATCCTGACCTATATAAGTACCCTACCTTGGTCCCTCCATCATCGGCCCTTGTTTCCGGACGGTTTCCTCCCCGGACTTGCTCCTTTGGTCGTTTCCATTTACTTCTTTTTTTTTTTTTTTTTAACTTGAGATTAAATCCGTTGTTTCACCGACTCCGCGGACGATCGACCACTGCTTGTTCGATCGATTTACCCGGTCGAATCATCTCAACACTACTCTCACCCGTAGAGTACGGAGTAGTGACTTACTACCCTAACTAAGGTAGTTTACTCTTACTAGGTAAAGTAGTTCCTCCAGTCAACCCCATTCATACAAAGTTGCCACTCAACTCCCCCGCATCCCTGTTCGGTTCATATTTGGTTAAGCATTAAATTAGTATGATTACTGTTATTTTATTACTATTAATTATTAGTATTATTATTATGATTTGCTTGCCAACTGTCATTTCCTTCTCCCCTTTTTTATTTAAAACTCCGTCCGATTTCCTCCGTTAGTACCTGACTCTGAGTTCTAATATTCCTTCCCTTTCCAGCTTTTCTAGCTCTCCCTTCCTTCCTATATGATGCCTGAAGGTGAACTATGGTCCACCCTTGTTACTGCAATCGATCCCGGGAACATCAAAGCCATGCCAGTTGTCTTACAAACCACCATCGATCTTCTGGAAACAGAACTGGCCAAGGCCAGGGCTGCCCTCAAAGAAATCCAACCCAATGGAATTCCAATGCTATCGCGGGGAGATGAGCTTGCTATCGGAGCCATCGCTGCTTACCGTCAAAACCTCATCGGCCGGGCCCCCGACTTCTTCTATGGCACACGTCGATTATCCCCCAAGGATGTCGGTCTTGTTCCCCTTGTGCGAGAGGTGCAGCCTGACGAAGAGGACGTGGATGAACGCCCCATCATGCCATCATATACGGTCACGGTTATCCCGCCTAAACGTACATCTCTCATAGATGTGCTTTCTAATAGTTTGATCCTCGATCACATGTCCCCGTATCTTTCCGTATCATCACTACTTGCTTTGGCATCCACTTCGCGACACCTCCGTACCACGATCATGGATACCCCCTATGTATTCCGACATCTGGATCTGACTCAATGTCGTGGTGCTCAACTCTGCAGCAGTTCAATGCCAATTGATTCTGGTGCGCAAGTATGGAGACGTGAGCGTTTGGATGAGTCTCTGACCGAGGATGAATTCTACTCCGGTCCCTTGCGGGGCATTTTTGCGAACTTGGAGCGACGATCAATCCTCCAAGGTGTGCGCACTCTAGTGCTCGATGGTCTCCCTGTACCGGCAGACTTGGTTGCCGATATTGTTCTGACTGATCGGTTCAGCGTGAACATCTTATCGTTGAGAGAGTGTCGCCATTTGAATGAGCGCAAATTAATGCAGGTACTCCAGCACGCCGTTCGACCAACTCGACCAACGGGAACTCCACGGGTGAAAGCCATCTATCATTTTTCCCCGGTAAATGGCCCCAGGGCCATGGTGCGAAGTAAATATCGCGATTGGTGGAGCTCAAGATGCACACCAATGGCAGACGAACAACCGTCACCCTCCCCAGAACAAAAACCCCGAGAGTGCCCTCAAAATGCATGGTACCGTCCCTCAGGAAAGCTTTTCCCGCGAACCATTGAGGATGGCTGGGCCCAGACCATACAGAAGTGCGAAGGGATTATCGCATTTGATGCGGTCCTGTGCCGTGGACCTCGACACAATGTGGATCTCTACTCCTCAGTCACCCAGAACCAAAATGACCCTCAACCGGAAGGTCAGCTTCTCGGGCCTGCAATTGCGACAGTAGCCTTGGGCCCCAGAGGTTGTGATGGCTGTCATACCTCTCCAGAAGGCCCTGCCATTTGGGGACAATCCCCCGATGCACAGTTCCCACTGTTGATTCCAGTGCCTTTGCATTCATCGTCAATATTGTCCGCCAAGCGTCCTGCCCTGTACCCAGATGAACACCCCGTGCTCATAGCCCGTTGCACGGATTGTCTGACCGATCGTTGGTGCCATCGTTGCCATAGATGGTTCTGCAATAATTGCTTGCCCCATCCCGAGCATGTGAGAACCAACCTATCCCCCCATCAGACTGCAGTTCGGGGGCCGCGCACGAATCCTGGTGCAGATTTGTCCTCAGAACAAAGAGTGCGTTCCTCATTCACTTATACTGAAGACTACCTTGTCTTCCAAGAGCCAATAGCTAACCATACTCGTGTAGAGACTTAATTCTGGGGTGAGCAAGGACTGTTGGGAATGTGGACCGACGGTAAGTGTAACCTGTCGCCTAGGAGATCAGATTTGCCCGGCTGATATACGTATGACTTAGTGTACGGACTGTAAGGCCGCTTGTCAAAGAACATGCCACAACTGCCAAGGAGGATATTGCGCGGAGCACAATGAGGGATGTTCCTCAACTATGGTGTGTGCGCCCTCGAAATTGCTCACAGTTTGACGTTTTCAGGGACGAAAAACTAACTTCTGGTCTATACAGTGTGACTGGTGCAACACTAGTTCCCGTCATCGCATGCGACAGCTATACTAAGAATTATGCAGCGGCCCTATGGGGCAGAATCTCCATACTCACGGTTCAACATCTAGAAGTAGACACATCAATGGTCAGGGCCTCATCCGAAACATACCCCATGGGCTGTAAAAGAGTCTCATTATCTTTTTTCTTCGAATTTGACGATACGTATTTCTTGTCTCTTTTTTTTTTCTCTCTGTCTCTCTGTCTTTTTGGCGACATACTTGGCGGTTAATATGTTAGAGGTATTATTAGTATCAATCGTATCTACTATTCCACTCTCCTAGCTGAATCATCTTGATATGGAGTGGCAGCACTTAGCTTTCTGTACACCTTAGGTTAGGTAGACTTACCTGTGCATGCGGGATGACAAATCGAGTCGCAAGTTCCAGAACTCTCGCAGAGTTTCTAGCTCTCCAACTTCCATATTAACTACCCCAGTAAAGAGCTAAGATGCATGATCCACATCTCATTATCTGCTTCACAACCTTTCCGCGATAGTTTCTCATACAAAAACCATGGATAGGACACAGAACTCTCTACATTGGTCGTCACAGTTCACCGTTACGCCCCGTCAACGAACACCAAAGCTTCCCGGAGATAAGATCACATTACCTCCATCCGCTCTCGAGCAGCTCCTTGCGGCCGCTCCACTCCAAGACGTGTCGCCGCAGGGTGCTCATCGTCAATATACTAGTGCTTTTGACCCGTTCAACCCGCATACGTTCGAAGCCGAGTCCCAAGCTCGTCAGCAGGCTCTAGGCCGCCAGCACCAATTACCTCATCCGCTGACTTTTCGAATCGTCAACTCTCGGAATGGTCGAGTGATGTATGCGGGAATCCGCGAATTCTCCGCCCAAGACAACGAGGTTGGAATGAGTGTTGTTTTACGAGATGCTCTCGGAATTGAAGATACACAACGCGAGTCGCCGGAAAAGGATACTGGACAGTCGGACATCCTAGCTAACGTTACTCAACCCGAATTTGATACTCCCACTGTAACGATTCACGCGCAACAGCTGCCCAAAGGAACTTACGTTCGCCTCCGCCCGCTAGAAGCTGGGTATGACCCAGAAGACTGGAAGGCTTTATTGGAACGACACCTGCGCGATAATTATACTACCCTGACTACGGGGGAGGTTCTCACGGTACCAGGCAACCCAAGTGAATCGTTCAGATTTTTGGTGGACAAGGTCGATCCCGAAGGTGAGGGAATATGTGTCGTTGACACAGATCTGGAAGTCGATATTGTGCCTTTGACCGAGTCCCAAGCCCAGGAAACTCTACGAAGAAGACTGGAAAAAGTTTCGCATGCCCCTGGAACGAATGGAGGATCCTCGATCGGTGGAGTAATCATTCCCGGAGAGAAAGTAACAGCCCAGGTGGTACCAGGGGAATATGTGGACTACGAACTTCAAAAATGGGACCGCAAGAACGCTATTGTAATCGATTTAATGGGTGCTGATGACGCCGAAGTTTACCCCTTTGCCAGCCCGCTTTCTGCTCGCCAGAGAAACCGCCCGAGAGAAGATGAACATGTTTTTAGCGATCTTTCAAGTCGCGCATCCAAATTCATTGATATCCAATCAACGAATGTAGAATTTGAAGGGGCACAAGCTCTATACATTTCGGTCCATGCATTTGCACAAACTGACGAGGCAGAGAAACAACCACTACGATACACGCTGAGCATAACAACCAGTGCCTCCACTGGCAGTGATAACACCTCAGAAGATACTGAGTCTCGGGACCCAGGGGATGCACAATGCAGTAATTGCCATCAATGGGTTCCTCAACGGTCCCTAATACTGCATGAAAATTTTTGTCTTAGGAATAATGTGTTCTGTGCTCAATGTCAGAACGTTTTCCAACGAAGATCAGATGAGTGGGCAAACCATTGGCACTGCCCTCACGATGAATCATACGGCAATGATAACGCAAGCAAAGATAGACATGATACTATCTTCCATACCAAACATCTCTGCCGTGGCTGTGATTTCATGGCCAACAGTCTTCCGCAGTTGGCTCAACACCGTACGACAGACTGCCCCAATAAACCCATTTTGTGCCAGTTCTGTCATCTCGTGGTCTCACAGCAAGGGGAGACAGATCCCAGCATGCATGACCCAGAGGTCCTAGTCTCGGGACTCACCCCACATGAATTGGCGGATGGCGCCCGCACGACTGAATGCCACCTCTGTAACAAGATTGTGCGACTACGAGACATGAAAACCCACCTTCGCCACCATGACCTGGAGCGGTTATCTCGTCCAAAACCTCGTATCTGTTTAAATCAAAATTGTGGGCGAACACTAGATGGGCGTGGCGTACAGAGTGCAGTCAGCTCTGGAACTGACACCCTGGGTCTGTGCAGTATATGCTTCGGTCCCTTCTATGTGGACACGTACGACCCAGAAGGCAAAGCACTTCGACGTCGCATTGAGCGTCGCTACCTCTCCCAGATGATGACAGGATGCGGAAAACCTTGGTGCCAGAATTTTTATTGCAAGAATGGCAGGAAAGCCTCACCGTCTGTTGATAATGATGATGGGGCCGCTTCGACGTCAATGAGCGCTGCCAACATTCTAGCAATGGTGCGTCCCTTGATAGCGGCCATCGATTCACAGCGCAGTGTTCCTAATATCGCCCCATTCTACTTCTGCGCAGACCAAGTTGGACAGCAGCGCCGCGTTCTTGCGGAGATGCTCGCAGCCGAAGACACCGCAGTGACCAATGGAAAAGCGTACGAATTGCCATGGTGCGTTGCTGCGGTGGAAGCAACTAGTGGGGATCTCAGCAAAGCTCGCGAGTGGCTGGAAAATTGGGCACCTAGTAGAGGTGAGAGTACCAGAGCGTTTGGTTCATGATCATGATAGATACTATGAAATAGTTTTTGGCAAAGTCGCGCTATCACATAATATACTATAATTGAGTAATATAAGAGTTTTTCTTCATGGCCTCCAGCCTATAAGACCTCCTTGTTTGGCTTTTGAGTCTTATACTTTACATTCACCGGAAAGTGTCCCGTTTCCCCACAACTCAAATCTCGGACCGGTGACCGATACATTTTACAACTATTCAATGGCGTGGGGATTCATGAAATTCGTACATACATCTGGCTATAGGAACTTAGGTAGTACCGGGGTCTATCGGTCCCTTAAAATAAATTCGGACTTGGGAAACTCCCTCGTTTCAGCCGATCTGATTCTGATTTTGGTGCAGGTTCTCCAAGATAATTTCACGCCTAACCATTCTTTTCCACGAGTCACACAGCACCAGTCTTCGCCGCCAGGGTACCGCTCCCACGCGACGAGAAGATACCCATGATACCGAAGACGACGTAAAATAATGCTAGAGGATACGCAACTAGACCTCTCATCCCACGCATGCGCGCAACGGCACAGAACATTCCCGAGGAGCTGTAGGTGCACCACCCAACAGCAGCCGTGGTCAACAAGTACCCGAACATGGTGTCCATGGGAATCAAAATTCCAACCAGACTGGTCAGCACCAGAGGAAGGAAACAGTAACCTAGGACGCTGGCGGAACGAGGGAAGGTCAAGGTAGCTGAAAAGTGGCCGGCGGCTGACGCATCGGACTCGGTGGGCTTATGGTGGGGGTCATAGTTTGATGGATCGACAGCATTGGGAGCCGAGGCGGTATCGAGAGCTGGAGACATGAGACTCAGGATTAGGTGCAGGGCTACAGTCCCAAAGACTGCGACTCCATAGATGTACCCATAGAAGACTTTGCCGGAGAGAAGGAGAAACGTTCCGTAGAGGACGATATAGAGAAGGGCGCCGTAGAGATCACTGTCATCCATGAGATGCTGATCGATCCGAGCAAAAGGGTTTAGCACAGTTAAGGTCTGCAGATGTAAAAAAACCAGGTCAGTCTCATGTTTAATATCTTGAGCTGTTCGCCTTGGTCTTACTGACCTTCGTCCTGATATGCTCAAAGTTAACCCCCAGTTCCTCCAACAACGGTGGCTCTCCCGCATATCCCTCTGTGCCAAACGCTGCGAGCCAGCCTTTCCTCAGCCCTTCTGATTCACCCATTCTCCCACTCACACCCGCCGCGGGAGTTCCGAAGCCACCATATCCACCGCCTCCCACGGGATATGCCTGGGAGCCTGGGTTGGTGGCACCGAAACCGCCATAGGAAGCTTGTGATGGGGTTGTATGTCCTGATACTGAGCCGTATGACGAAGGATAGAATTGAAGATTCTGTGCAGAAGCCTGACCATACGGCTGTTGCTGTGGGTAGTATTGGGCCATGTTGCGGCCAGATTGCAGATGAGGGTCAATAAGAGTGGAGGGCGTCGAAAGGCGTCGGGGACACAATAGAAAACAAAAAGAAGAAATTGAAGGTTATGACGCGGGGAAATTCAGGATTAGTGTAGTATTGGAGTAATTTATTTGGAGGGGGAGGAAGAGAAGCAAGCAGTGCGGAGGAAGCCGTGGAAGTGGAGGAGGATGTTGTTGTTGGCGGTGTGGCTGAGGACACTGCGGAGTTCATCCGTCAACTTACTTAGTCACCAGCTTTAGATTGTATACAGATACCTATATTTCACGCGGGTTGGAGAACTGTCGGGGAAAATAATACATCTCTTCTCTCTATTTAACTATATCGCACCAGAAATCTGGCTTTTACAGGAAATTAATGCCAATACCCAGTTGCAGTCCCTTCCGGCCCTCCTCGCCCTTCCGCAGTACTAGAGGAAGCGAGAAGTTGAGCTCGAACCTGGCAGCTGGGTGAGCATACACAAGCCCAATACCCGCCGCAATGCTAGGGAGACCATTTCCTATCTCAGAAATCGTCGACAACATTGCTTCTTTCACCTCCGCGTTGTTCGTAGGGGTAGTTTTCTGCGCGGTACGCAATGGCATTAAACGACCACCATTTACGAAGGCCTGCAAACGCAAAGGCTTCTCGGCACCAACTCGAGGAAGGGGGAAGAGAAGATTAGCGCTTCCTGCAGCGTACACATCTCCACCAACCGCGTCTGCACCGTCATGGGGTCCAAGTCCGCATAAGCGGAAACCGCGGACATCGGTAGGGCCACCTAGAAGGAAGCGGTCATTGGCGCGAGAAAGCTGGGGTCTGGAAGCGGAATCCAGCCCAAGGGGGTAAAGCAGGCCAGCGCGGAATCCAGTAGTAAAGCTAATGCCACTATCTCCCTTGATCCCTGGGATGGGAATGGGGACTGCGCCTTGGGTCTCAACTTCGGATTTCCAGAAAGACACATCTCCTTTGAGCGGGCCCCAGCCTGCTAGTTCATTGACGGCCCGGAGATAATACCCATTGGCTGGAAGAAGGGGGCTATCTCGGCGGTCCTTGGTCCAGCTGTGGAATAGACTGCTCTTGACGCTATCTCCAGCATCAGCGCGAATGGTGGGAGATGCGTTTTCGGCCAGGCCGGTCATCTGTCTCCAAAAGCCATTGTAGCCAAATTCGTGACGATCACCAGATTGGCTCATCCATCGCAGTTTACCCCAGCCCCCCTTCAACCCCTCTTCATGGCTGGCCCACGACTTTTGGGTGGTACTGACAATGCCACCCAGCTCAAACCGGAAATCCGGGTCACTAAGAATCGGGGTATCAAAGCTTGCCTGATAAGCAGATTTCGTGCGGGTGCCCAAGGATGCGTTCAAGTTGAGGTTCTCCGCACCCCCAAAGACATTGCGCCAAAGAAGGTTGCCATAAGCAGATCCCTCGGTGTTGCCGAGATCGGTCCCTGTCTTCAACAAGATGCGGGACTTCTCCTTGACTGAGACGTAAACATCGAAATTGGGCAGACCGGTCTGCACATCCGCGTCGGGCGATTGGTCTAAATATACGGAGACTGGCTGATGGAAGATATCTGGGGGGGTGGTATTAGCTAGATTTGGGGGACTTCAAGCGCGATGCGGGTTACAAACCGAATCGATTGAGCTTGTCCGCACGCGCCGACACCTCCCGCAAGGCTTCGGAGAGTGTATACGGTCTCTTTTGATTGCTACTTAACATAGGATTGAATATGCGTTCCAGAAAGCCTCGGCGCGTATGGGTTGCGTTTAGGACATGAATCGAGGAGACCGCACAGGGTAGGGTGGAATTTTGGTCGATCTGATATCACCAGAGCCACCAGGGTTAGTTATCTCGAGCTAGCCCCACGGGGTGAAAGGAAATGATAAACGGGGAAACCAAGGGTATATGAGGACTTACCAATTCTCCCAGGCGGACCTGGGCCTTTTGATAAATTGCGTGCATCCGGTCATTGATAGCCTGCTCCTGCTCCTCCAGCACCTTCGGGTCGGCACGGTGTTGCAGGCGCTCGAAGATCTAGAAGACAAAACAAAGCGCTCGGGTTAACAACATAAGTTAACCGGGGAGAAATTCGGGGGGGATATCACGTACACCTTCATCTTCGGCAGCGAGTGGGGAGGACATTGCGACGGCTGCAATGGCCAGAGAAACCTGGGGAAATCTTTCTCGGGATATCTCCTCGAGAGCCTCCCGGAGTCCGGCGACGATGAGGCCATCCGCTGGGCACGTGACCCAGGTCATCAACTGCCCGCCGCCGTCAGCGCAGTTCCCCGTCGTTTCACCAGCATTCACTCACTTTCTCTACTTGTCTTTTGATCTTTTGACAGCTACGCTTACGATCATTGCGATCAAAATCCAAACCATTCAGGCTATACTCTCTACCCGCTACCCCAGGCGGTACTGCCCAGATTAACTGTCACTGTCCCTCCATTCCCCAGAATAATACTAGTTCCCGAGCCGTTGCGAAAAGATGGCGACAAAGGCAGCCTTTAAAAGAGTGAGTCGCTTTCTTTGCCCTCTTTATCATTAATCATATATCGTATATTGACTAATTTGTGATATAGCTTACCCGCGAGTTTCAAAACATCCAAAAGAACCCTCCCCCCTTTATCGTCGCACACCCGTCGGAGTCCAATATACTCGAGTAAGACACCTGTTGGTCGCCATTCTTTCCCCCCTCTTAGACTGATGTCTTAACCAGGTGGCATTATATCCTGACTGGGCCCCCGGGGACGCCTTATGAAAATGGCCAGTATTGGGGCACTTTAATTTTTCCTCCCGAATACCCGTTTGCGCCCCCAGCAATTCGCATGCATACCCCAAGTGGACGATTTCAACCATCAACTCGACTATGCCTCAGCATTAGTGATTTTCATCCGAAGTCTTTCAACCCGGCCTGGGAAGTCTCAACCATTCTTATCGGCCTCCTGTCCTTCATGACTAGCGAAGAAATGACGACTGGCAGCGTTAGTGCCTCGGAGGCTGAGCGAAGGGTGTTGGCTGCAAGATCCAGGTGGTGGAACTCTACGGGTGGTGGTTCCCATGTCAGCTCCACGCCGGGAGTGACTCCTACAGCTAAGGGGATCAATAATGTGAAGGCCGGAGATGGTGGCTTGAAGTTTCGTACCGAATGGCCTGACCTAGACCAGGAAAATTGGACGTGGATGAAGGACAACCGTATCGACACAAGTACCGGACAACTCATTCCGGACCCCAACATGAATGCCACAAAATGCTCACCAGAGACAACTGCGCTTCGCCGCCGCCCAAATGGAAGCGCACCAGGACTCGGAGCTGTCGTGGAGGGTGGCCATGTCGCAAGAGAAGCGGGACAGAGCTGGGCTCTACGTAACAAGGTTTGGATCGGTCTCGCCATCCTCTTTGGGTATGCTCTTCTTAAGCGACTGGTGAATGACGTTCAAGGTTGATTGACATTGTCATGTTGATGGCTTTTGCGTTGCGACCTTTCTCCTTTTCTCCCTTCTTGTATCTTCCTTTCTCCCCCAAAATCATTTCTCTCCCACTTGACATTTACTTAGATCTTTCTCTATGTTTACTATTTTTGTTTTAAGGTATGAACCTTACAATCACCTATTTTCTTTGTTTTCCAGCGTTACTTGGGCATATCCCGCAGGTTTGCACGGTTCATTTGTAAAGTGCCAGCCACAGCAGTCTAGAGAAGGAATGGCGTTTAGGGATTTTGTGGGATGGCTCACTTCTTGTTATTATGTGCCTTTTGTCTCTCGTTCTCTTTTCTTTCTTCTTTACCTTCTTACCCCAATGGATAATGGCTAGGGGGATTCTTCGTGTGTTGATGGAGAGAAAATGAAAAGGGCTAAACAGTCCGCACAATTCGAAATGGTTGCGTTTAATTTGTATAGAGAAGATGAGTAGTGTTGGCCAGAGGGTCGGCGTTTTCGGTAACAAATGAATAACGTGGGATTTATTATTTTTTTTTTTTTGCCCCCCCGCGCTTTGTACTTCCGCATCTCATGAATCGATCTCCTCGCCTATTCCGCTCCACCTCATCTCATCCTTCTCGCGCCTCTTTTCTTCCCTTGTGGCCTCTCTCGCGCTTCTTTTCCCGCCCAATCAAGATTGAAGGTTTCTTTAATCTCGTCATCAATTCAAGCCCTCCCCTGGGTACGGTATGGCTGTGCACAGTCGGTCAACCACGGGAGTGCGCCCCCTACTCCAGAACTCGTAGCTCAGCCATCGATCAGGTCAACCTTGGTCTGGAGTCCTGATATCACTTAATCGATCATGGATCGGAATGATTTGGGACCTCATTTGGAGTCTGCTCATTGCTCCCCCGCCGGTAAGTGGGCCAAAGTCCATTCATTATTCGTTATTCCACTCGTTTGTCGGACACTCGCCAGTGGGGTCAACGGCCGTTCATGAGATCGTTATCCTATACTTCCCATGCTTAAGCCTTCCTGGAGTCCCATTCAAAATATGTAACATACGCTGGCTTAATCACATTGACTTTTTCTTCTCAATTTTCTCCAATTTTCGCTGACATGCGTCCCAGAGTCAACGCCATCAAACCAGCCTGCAACGGACCAGCCAACTTTCACGTTTATTGACCATGATGATGACTTGAGCTCTAA
Source organism: Aspergillus nanangensis (assembly GCA_015844325.1). Classification (NCBI taxonomy): domain Eukaryota; kingdom Fungi; phylum Ascomycota; class Eurotiomycetes; order Eurotiales; family Aspergillaceae; genus Aspergillus; species Aspergillus nanangensis. Next base: position 415,530 of record VCAU01000013.1, on the reverse strand, counting down.
ACGCATCAATGATGCCGGTGCTCGCAGGGCTATTCGTTCTCATGTCATGCGTGATGTGCGTAGGCGGGAGAGACTTGCTGGACTCAAGCGGGTGCCGAAGCGTGAGAGTCGTTCCAGAAAGCCTGAGGGTCCATTTGTACAATCAGATGACTTGAAACTTCAAGCTCACTCCACCGATCATGTCTTTCCCTTAAGACGATTAAACCCATCGCTCATGGAGCCAGAGCTTGTACGGGATAGCATCCTGTCAAAGCAGCGGGCACGGTGTCAAGTGGTAAGAACTGCTAAGAGTTCATCATCGTCAAGCCCTGAATTACTAGCTCTTTCCCCATGTCTTGCACCTTCGCTCCTAGACCCATTTATGACATTGCCAGGCGCTAAAGAGCCAATCGGCCTGGTCAATGAACTAGTTTTCTATTGTAAGTCTTCGGAATGAGTACTCATTACTGCTCCTAATATTTACATTTCTTTATCCACGACTTTCCTTGGAATCTCGGGAAAATATGCCTATTCAAAAATACATCGTCTCTCGCCAATTTTTTTTTTTTTTTTTTTTTTTTTTTCCGTGCTAATACTACGAGTTTGAGTAGGGAAAAATGTTTTTTTCCCGATGACTTTCCCCAAAGAGCATAAATTCACCGAGCAAGCAAAAACGGACATGATGGTCAATACCACATTTACAGACGCTGGGAGTTTCTTTGGCTTAATGAGTATGTGTGCTGCCCACCGGGCTATCATGGCTGGGCGTCACTCAGACCTGCAGAATGCCTCTGAGAGCCCCACTCAACCCCTTTATGATGAAGATTATTATATTTTGAAGGGAAAATGCATCGGGGAAATGAGTGCAAAAGTTCACGATCCTACCCAGCTGCTAGGCAATGAAGTGCTTGGCACCATTATCAATCTCATCTCCGGTGCGGTACGAACCCCTGTTCAACAGCACGTCTTCCCCTCCCTACTATAACTATGACGACCTATTATGGGCGTGGGAGATGTCATCAAATACTGAAAATTATATATGATTTCTAATATCTTGCAGCTCATAGTTGGACTGTTTGATGAAGCTCGAATACATCTCCGATACTTGAAACATGTGGTGGAATTACGAGGAGGGTTGTCCGACAGTAGCTTCCATCAGTCTTCTACTTTACCTGCCATCGCAGCGTGAGTCATCTTATAGCATCTCTCAATCTTTCCCTACTAATCACCAACACAGAACTGATGTCAAAGCGGCATCTGGACTCATGACTAAACCGGTCTTCCCTTTAGTATGGGATCCACAACCTATCCCAGCCGATATTCAACAGAGGATCGACCCCTTAGATACATCGCCACAGAGTAAACTGGGAACCGCCTTCTCCGCAAATGATACTCTTGGCACCCCATTACTTACAGTCCTCGGCGTGATGCGGAACATCATACTTTATAGTCATACTTGCAAAGAGTCTCCATCGGTACTTCGCGACAGTGACCATGATTTTTTCCGCGTACTAAATAATCAAGTTGAACATCAGCTTTTGAGCTATGTGTATTCCACAGGAGACGATACCAGAAAACCACCACACACAGGATCCAGTAAAGATCTTTACCACCTGGAAGCTATTATTAGGGTTGCTGCAATATGCTATCTCAACTATTTTCTGATCATATCCCCTCCGTCAACCGGACTTGGGCGCGCACTGACCAAACATCTGAAGCAGGCAGTTGGCGACTGCATATTAAAATCACTCCCCAGAAAAGACTATGGCTTATTGGCGTGGGCAATATTTGTTGGGGCTCAGGGGTCCATGGGGCAAGTGGAGTACCCATGGTTTATTGAACGACTCTCTCATGTCGTCCTCGGTGGCGGCTGGCGTGACTGGGATCAGATGTCTAATATATTGGGTGACTACTTTTATCTACCGGGTACGAATAGGCTCGCCTGGGAAGCTATTTGGGATGAGGCAAGGCCGGGAGAAAGGTAGGAGCTGTATATTCTGGATTTGTACATACTGTTTGCCTTAATTTTGTTGCGACTACGAAGTATATGAATGCGTGGACATTGATTGGTCTGCGCGGACCGGCAGCAATGTCACGTGGTTGGGCGGCGGCAATTTTCCGGCATCGCAGAAGAAAATATTTTGGATCTGACAAGATCCCCCTTCAACCATCATCCTAACACTACAGCTGTCTTCTTCACAGACCTACCTACTTAACTGCATATTATCTACTTCAAAATGGGTTGGTTCTGGGCAGACTCCCATCCGACACCAGCGCCTGCCGCTGCAAACCATCCGATTTCATCGAATGCCTCTCCTCCAGTCAGTAAATCCTCGCTTTCCGCAGTAGATGCATGTACTGACTGCTGTTGTGACAGCCGGCATGTCCAATGCATGAAGCCACGCCATCTCCTGAACGTTCGGGCTCGTGTCCAGTGCGACCTTCACCGGACTCTCCATTCAACGTGCTTCCCAAATCTAAACCTACGGAATCTGCAGCTCCTCCCGCTCCGGAACAAAAGTCAACTCTTGCGAGACTAAATCCCTTGAACTACATGTTTTCATCGATCTCGCAGGACCGTGCACCAAACCAGACTGTAGATCTATCGGTGGAACGCGAACCTTCCTCAATACCGAGAGGTGACTCCGAAAGCAACTGGGAATACCCATCTCCGCAACAGATGTACAATGCGATGCTGCGAAAAGGCCACACCGACACACCCCAGGACGCTGTTGAAGCCATGGTTGCGGTTCATAACTTTTTGAACGAAGGCGCATGGCAAGAGATCGTTGGGTGGGAACGCATATTTGCCCAAGGTCTGGCAGAAGGGTGGGGAAAATGTCGTCGCGGAGAAGAAAACATTGCCATAGATGCTTTCAGGGAAGAGATGGCCGGTCACACGAATACGGGCCTTGAGCCACGTCTTCTCAGGTTCCAAGGTAGGCCCAAAGAGCTTACCCCGAAAGCCAGGGCTCTCCAGACCTTGGGTTGGCTATATCCCGCGAAGTTTGAGTGAGTATATTTTTCGAGGCTGGATCCGACTTCCTAAAACCAAGATGCATTATCTCTAACCTGCTGATAGAACTAATCCCCCGTTCGATCGACACGATTGGTTCATCCAGCGACAAACGCCACAAGGCCCCAAGGAAATTCGCTATGTGATTGATTATTATTCGGGGCCACCTGAGCCGACAGGTGAGCCGGTTTTCTTTCTCGATATCAGGCCGGCTTTAGATACACCAACAGCTGCCGTCGAGCGCTTAATGAGATGGGGAGGAGACGTCTGGTGGCGCGCCAGCGGTGCAGCTGTTCGAGAAAACAGTGGAAAGTGATCCAGCGTACCCTATACATCCTGAAAGTCTTTCTGCTGCCTTGAATCTCCCCTCATATTTTCTACAAAGCACGGCGCGGGCGTCCAATTCGTTCCACAATGTGGGACCCAAGCTATTGTATCATTGACCATTGTATTATTATGTTGTCTTCCTACTATCAATTTCTTTTTAGCCTTTTCGATCTACGATAATGAAACATAATGGTATTCGGCATTGAATGGATCTGTGCCTGGAAGCTGTCACATAAAAATAATATTACAAGCCGTAATATCCAAATACATCATAAATTATGGACTCATGTTCTTCTTTGCTATGTTACATGTTCCTTATTTACTATTATTACCTTCTATGACATAGGAAAATCCCGGTCCGCGTCGAGAAATATAGATTATTATAATATAACATATCTACAGCATGCAATATATGTTCACCAACCCGAGAGAGAGGCGACTTGGGCCAATCAGTCAGTGTCTAGTCTAGATCATCACAGGTCTAGATGGCAAAGGAGGATAGCCTATAGGCTATCTATTGCCAAGAACGCCTTGCAGTGACCGCTATAAGACAAAGAGGTCGTTTCGTGGGGCAAGCTTCATTTCCGGGCTAGAAACGCCTAGCCCATGTTTCATGTCAATCGATTCCCGTGTCTTCATATCTCATCTTTCTGGAAAGCGAACTCTCAGATATTGGGAGACAGCATGTCGTACTTGACACATTGTTCCACGCTCTCTATGCTGGTGCGAAGGAACCCACGGGCTTCAAGTCCTACCCAGACACGTAGCATCGAGGTATCCCCCGATCGAACGGTCTTTATGAAGGTAGCATTGGACCCAAGAATTCGTAGGATAGGAAGGGCACTAAAAAAAAAAAAATTATTAGTCGACCAAATGAAGATATATGGATGCCAGGCATCCCCGAGATATGAAATAAGAGGATTAAAGCTACCCACCTCTTGAATAGGTCGAGATCTGGGTCAAGACTCCGCCCAATGCCCTCAAGTAGAAGTATCGAAATGACAACGTTTACAAAGTCTCCCTCAAGTCGAACGTGGTGAGCCCGGACCATGGACAGCACTTTGCTGAGGATATCACCAATCTTCACATTCCCTAGAGCGAAGGTTCGACTCTTCACACTCACAACCAGGTTCCCCATTCTCTCTGCAAATACTTCTGGGTCGATAACCTCTTCTGGCTGACGGCATCGATCAACCATCAACTCTCCGGCTCGATACCCATCAAACTCTGCAACGGCTCGGAATAAGTCAAGGAAGTTTCTTCGATTGTGGCTGTTGAGTTCAGTCACCAGTCCCGTGTCAATAAATATTAGCTGCGGCCGATATCCTTCCGAGCTCAGCTCTTTGAGGGCCTTTTCCCACTTATTTGGATCATGCGCATGGGGCCGAAGACGAGAAAGTACCGTTTCCGTCACATCGGCTTCTGTATCAGTGGGGGCATCGGAGGCGCGGTTTTGTTTACGAATCGAAAGGTCCAATTCACTTGGTTGATAGAATCGAACCATGATATTACCCGGATGAAGATCCGCATGGACAAAATTGTCAATGAGGAGCATATGAAGGAACGCATCTAGCCCTTCACTCGCAATTTCTTGCTGGTAATCTCCCCCACCTACCTCTAGGAAAGTTGACAAGGGAATGCCGTGTGCAAACTCCTCCACAAGTACCTCTCGGGTCGTGTAGTCAATGTAGGGGTATGGAAACCATGCTGTGGTGCGTGACTTGAACTTCTCTCGGAATATGACGAGGTTAGACGCCTCAATCCGAAGATCTAATTGGAGCTTCATCATGCTCCCGAACTGATGAACCTCGTCTGGCAAAGACAACCAATGCATGGTGGGTATGGTGTTGATCAGCGAAGCGAAAAATGACATTATCTTGAGGTCCCTGTGTATTGTGCGCTCAACCTTTGGATGCAGCACTTTAATGGCAACGTAAGACGAAGGTACCCGACGAGGACTGCTCTTCACTAGAACATCCACATTTTTTCGGACCTTCTCTCGCAGACTATCTGGCTCCCCAGCAAGGACCCTACTATCCGCAATTGCCAGGTTTGACTTCAACTTCGCCTTGTATACCTGGGCAATGGCTCCGACCCCTAGAGGCTCCTCGTGGAACTCCTCGAATATATCCTCGAATGGAACCCCATTGAAGGCATTGCTTATAGTCTTCTTCGTCTCGTGTAGTGGATGAGCGGGGACGTTGGAATGGAGCGATGACATGATCTGGCACATCTCAGGGGGGAATATATCAGTGCGCGAAGCCGCCCATTGTCCAAGCTGCCAAAGAAGCATGTCAGCAAGTTGTTTGATTGCAGTAATCAGGGATTTGATAGAAACGGGGTAGATAGGGTTCAATATACTTTAATGAAAGCTGGCCCTGCACGCTCCATTGATCTAACTAGGAAACGATACCACCACAAGGTCCCTCCGCGTACATCCTTGCTATCTTTAACCCGTTTCCCAAACCAAATAGTCGGAAGGGCGATGATGACGGGCAGGAAGACAACCACCAAATGAACGAATCGAAATCCCGTGGCGATCGGATCGTAGACATAATACCACCAGACAACGTAGAGAGATTGGCGAAACTTTTCAAAGCCCCGCGCATCCTCCGCGACGCTCTTCTTAATCTCCTGGCGCGAGAGTTCGAGCATCTGCATCTCTCTGGTGTTTTCGCTCCCATCCCCTTCTTCCACCAGCTTGAGAAAGACTCCGGGAGATACGGAAGCAAGTAGCAGAGTACCTAATACAGGAGCCTTTCTGTAAGGTCTTCGAGAAGACCCTTGCGGCCATGATTGCAGGCGGTGGAAGTGTAAGCGAGGCGGAGGAACGAAGCGAGACAGTAAATGTGAATTCCCACCACGGCTCGACCAAAACCGGCCAAGGCGGATGGCCAGCCTCATGTTCTCATGCAGGAGGTAAGTTTGCACAGGATGAACTTTTCATTCGAAAGGAAGAAGAAGGGAAAAGCAGGTCTGGGAAGTCGAGAAGGAAGCCAGTCCTTCTCTGCAGCGGAGACTCCGTCGGGCGCTCGGCCAGTCAGGGTTGCACGTGTTGATGACGTCATATATACATAACATTATTTACATAGTACTAGTGCACACAACATCAACAACATTCCTGGCCAGTTTGATCCCTCCTCGGGTGCCGATCCACATTCCAAACAATGGCGACACCTTCTGCCCCCCCCTAGCTTACTAAATCCGGCTATTCCACAAGCGTCGACATGATTGTATTGTTGGCCGATTGCAATCCCCCCAGGCCCATGGAATTGTCCGAAAACGGGCAGCAGATACGTCTATCCACCTCCTACGAGCTGATGCTCTTTAAGTAGAGGGAGAGTACCTGGGGTACGCATTACGAGGGAACCATGGCCCTTTTGGACTGTGAATCTGCTCAAATCATGAGCAACCATTTCTACAATGGGCCGTCCAAGCTACTATCATGACCTTGAATCGCATCACGAAGCACCTTCCCGACGTCAATCCTGGACATTCATATTGACATGGAGTGTCATAGGCTATGCCTGTGTGATCGCAGCCTTTCTCAGTCTCTGCTCCTCGTATCCATCTCTCTTAGACTTGGGACTCCTGCCTGGTTTTATTTATGAATCGCACCCAGCTCCTTTTCGTGCCTTTTCCAAGGGCTCCGGCTATTTCAAGAAGCCGCAGGGTCTCAAAGTCGCCGCACTCGTCCCATTTTATTCCCCAGAGCGAACTGCAATCTTGGACTGTTATTTACAGGTAAGGTGCTCGGCTTATCCCTCACCAAATAACAACGTACTGATCTTATCTAAAGAAAAATTTGATCAATAATCGCGGGTACCTTGACCGGGTGACATTTATTCCTCAGACAAATGATACAGGGAGCCTAAAATGGCTTGAAGCTTTGGTGGAACAGAGTTCTTTCTATGCGATTTCGCCACCTGATCAGCCACTAATTGTCCCGACCTTGCATAATGATGACATATTTGTCTGGATAGACGGCGATGTGGTCTTTCTTGAGGATCACACGATTCCTACAATCTTGAAAACGAAACTCGACTACCCCGATTCGTTAATTGTTTCGGCAAATGTTGCCAACCAAGCAGCCCTCAAATCTTTACACAGCCATCCCGGAACTGCCCTGCCATATCTCCCAGAATTACTTCCTTCCCAGTTGCCGTCAGATCAGCCCCTGCAGGCCAATACTGCTCAGGATTGGCGTGTATCGAACCTTCCCCATTGGGAGGGGCCGCCCGACTTTGAGGTAGACCAGGGGTTCTTGTCACCTTTTAAAGGTCATCGCTGGCTGCTATCGGATGACGAAGACGCTGATCGAACGCCCATTGCCACATCCGTGTATGGCGATAATGGACCTGGATTGGATCATTGGACCGTTCATGCGCAGCAGCATTACTCTTTCCTCCACCACCTGGAGTTCAACGATTTGCACCAGTATAAATTCCCCATGTGGAATAACCCGGTAGAAAGCATAAGCCGAAACTTTCTATGCTCACGAGGAAGGGACTTAGATACGCTTCGGGCTGTCATCCAACAGAGCCATACGAATGATTTGCCTTTGAAAGCAGTCCGAGAAATCTACAGCGACGACGATAGGAGGATAATTATTGATGGAAAGGGGCTAGCTGTGCATTATACAGATTTAACGGGCGATGGTCTTGACACTACTGATATTCTTCAGCGATATCGAGCATATGCGGAGGAGATGGTCTGTCCGAAAACTCTCTAAATACAAACCATATCCTCGGCCCCCTTCGTCCAGTTGTATATATACACCTTTGTTTGCCCCATGATCAAATGCCATTGCTAAAGCGTCAAAGTAATTTCTCTGCCTACCATAATATCCGTATAGTATGTTATGTTAAGCGTTAACCAATCCAGCAAAAGTAATATAAATGACCCCCATCGTCAGTGGTGACCAGATTGTTTAGATAAGGCGGCACTATTCATTTTCTTTATTGCTCAAACGCTTGGAGACATGATCATTCATCAAATTGTGAATGGCTTCCTTCCAAGAGCTTGGAATGGAGTCGGCCTGTAATTCTGTGTCAGCATCATCAATTCGCCTGCAGTATCGAATGTTAGTCGACGCTTACATCAAGTTTAAGTAGTTCTTGAGTGAGAACAATAATATTATCTCGATCCTTGATGGTTTGCTGTCTGCCCGCTTCATCTGCCGTATCAGGGACATCTCCCTGTAGGGTTTCTTGGATCAATGGGAGGAGGTTCAGTTTCTGCAAACAGTCCAATACAGCCACAGCACCATCTTCAGTAGACGCCATTAGCGCGAGAGCAAACCAGCCTTCACTTTTCACAACAGGCCATTGGGTCTGGGAAATCATGGCACCTAAGGGGTGAGCGACGTCCTTGTGCAGGTCAAGGAGACATTTGAGAAGTTTCTGAGCCGCTCGATCGTCGTTTCGGGCTTTGGGGATAAGCGTACGGCAAATTGAGGCCACGATACGCCCAATTTCGGTCTTAATTGGGGTCGAGTCGGTTTTGCTGGAAAGCGAAAGAAGCAACGACAAGTAAGTCTGTTCTGGATCTGAGGGAAGCGTCTCTAACAAGCGGGTAATGTTCTCAGCCGACGATATTATCAGCTGACGTGCTATGCTTGTTGCTGCAAACTGAACTTGTGGGATGGTTTCATAAGCCCATAGGCGTGAAATTGCGGGGATGATGCCGGCATCCCCTAAGGACCGTTTATTGTCCCCTGCAATTGCCAAATTTTTGAGGAATCCCAAAGCAGCGTGAAGAACAGCGCCCCTCGCATCACTTTCAAGGATCGAAATCAGCTCTTCATGTACTTTCAGGTCCTGAACCATCATCATGCACACATCATCAGATCGCGCTAGATTACCTAACATGACACAAGAGCAGATCTGAAGTTGATCATTGCTTGTGACCAACCAAGACTTCAGTGTTTTTGATAGCGGGGAGTCGATAGGGTATTTTTCCGCGAACAACGGTGAAGCCGAAACCTCCGCCAGTGTTTGGTTGAGTTTCAACCGCAACTGAGCCAGTGCTTGAATATCTTCAGTTGAAGACTGGCCTAACCCAACGTTCAAGGATCTTGTAAGCACAGACAGCACATCCGCCATCATATGGTTCGAGATGCATATATCCTGGTACTTTTTATTCTCAAGATATGTTACAAGACAGTTGGTCATGCTTAAGAACTGGGATGTGGTCGGAGTGAATTCCTCGCCAGCTGCAAGGTCTATAAGAAGTGAGAGTATGCCGTCGGGGGATTGCTCGATTGCTTTTTCTAGACATCACGTTAGCCGGAGAAAGTTTAGATATTGTGGTGGGTGAAGAGAACCTTGTTCTGCAATTAGGTCCAGGAGCTCATAAACAAAGTCCAGGAGCACCTCGTTATTCTTGAAAGCGCCATCCTTGAGCAATATCAAGAGGACATACACAATCTGGTCAGCAGCCAACTGGGCTTGGGCAGGTTCTATAGTTTATAAGCATTTGTTCCACTGTTTTAGACCAAGTGACCTCATACCGAAATCGATGCATAAGTTGTAGAGAACAGGTATCACTACTTTGATAAGTTCGGGGTTCAACATCTGTCCAATTATGGCAGACGTGTAATTGTCTTTCACGACAATTGCCCTATTTTCATCTGAAGTATTTTAGCTCAATATATGACCCGCATAAAAAATCCAGACTCACCTGTATCAGCACAGGAGTTTCCGACTAGGCGTAGAGAATGGAGCAGTATGCTTGTCTCAAGTGCTTCCTTCGAAGCAATAAGTCGGAGGAAAAAGCCCAGTATTCCAGAATTTCCAAATGCAAGTCGCATTGATGCTGTATTTGGATTAAAATTCAGGGTCGTGAATAGACTTGTACCATTTACTTACGGTTTCTACTGCCATTCGCCAAGGTCTCAGTGACTTGCACCATGCGCTGCGATCCGCTCTTCCACAGTTTAGACAGGATGTCTAAAACTTTTTCAAAAAGAATTTTAAGATCATCGGAAGTAGAAGGAGGTCCGATATCTCCGGCTGACCCCTGCTGTCCGTCACTCATTCCCACCCTGCGCAGAAGATCCTGCAGGGAATCGAAGAGGATATGGTCCTCATCAGATGAAACTGATCCGTATTCTCTCGGGTCAATTGCCGCCGTAGCAGGAGCTAGTTTACCAATAATTTGACTCAATGTAGGACAAGCCATCCCCCCGGATCTTGAGAAGTCTGCATCAGAAAGGCTAGCTTTGGTGGCACTCGGGGAGTTGGATTTCTGGACCGCGATCACCTCATCCTGGGAACTCATTTCCTCGGGGAATGTGAGCTTCTGCTAAAAGAAGGACCTCGTAATTTTTCTAGCAATAGTAGGACTTTTCAAGACCCTAGATACACAAACAGTAATATTGCTGCTTGTATAAATCAATACGTAACTTATCTCGACACCGTTTATAATCAACGGAGAGACAGCTCGATTCGATCAGAAGTAAGGGCGGGAGTAATTTTTTCAGGGCGGATAGGAGACAAGTCTATTTCCGCGTAAGTTATGTTAATCAAAAATGATATATTGGAGACGGTGAATAGGAGAGGCAGCAGTTCAGGGAGTAAGAGACTTAGTGGAAGCAACAATACGGGAGTCGACACTTTTGTGGCCTGAGGCAGGGTTAGATTTTAAGACACTGACTAGTCGGTACCTTAGGTATGTACCCGACTTGGATCCAGGGTGAGTGATACATGGTAGTACTTGGTACCCGGTACATACGTTACAATGATAATACACAATGAGATTGAGTGTTCTTTCCGTCTGTACATATGTACTTCAATGTACGAGGTTAGATAGCAGGTAATTATTGATAGATAAGGATGATATTTCTCGCCATAAATGAAAAATCAATCTGTCTTCTGACTTATTAACCATAGGCTGATCCGTTTCCAGTTTTGTTCTGTCAATTCCCGGCATTGCTTGTTGCCTGGGCGGGCATTCAATACGACGAACCTTAGCTAGGAACCTGGACGTACCTTAATTGAGGCCAGACCTCATTAGTCAAGCTACTCCGACTCCGTACTCTCTCTCTCTCTCTCTCTCTTTCCTTCTTGCCCTCTCTTTACTGCTCACAGCAACCTGGGCGCCATTTGTGACCATTCGAATTCTACATCCTTTTCACTCCTTCTTGTGTATTTTTTTCCACCTTACGATACCCTTCTGCATTCCTTTGGTATTCGGTTTTACCCCGTATAATATTTCACCAGTCTTCTCTTCATCATGACGCGCGCGCAGCAGACGCTATCGGTTCTCCTCCTGGTATCTTCAGTATGTTTACAAAATCATTGGATAAAAGCCCTTTCTGTTTCTGACATTTGGCTCCTCTTACTTAGCTCTATCTCGTTCTCTATCTTGGTCTTGTGCCTCTTAATGAGACAATTCAGAAGGAAGTACTTCCTGTTGTACGTCACCCGCCGCCTCCGCTCCTTCGATAGATTCCGAGTTCAATCAACCCCTTCCTTACCCAACTAACACCATTGTTACTTACCAGCTCCCTTTCTACGCCCTAATAAGCTTTGGATGCTATCTCCTTGGTCGACTAGGCTTGGCTATCTTTACCTTCAATGACGTGCCAGAGGCCCACGCCGAGCTGCAGAAAGAGATCGAGCAGGCCAGGACTGAATTGCGCAGCAAGAACGTCGACGTTGACTAAGGCACCTTTTTAATTCGATTGAATTGGGGTTGAGCTTATAAAGTTTCGTCTTTGTTCTACGCAGACTATTTAATAAGGGTAGAGAGAGGTTGTGGTGCGCGTTTAACCAAATCTCCATACTACTATGGCGAATATATTTTCTTTGCAATCGCTTGCGCATGACTCGATCAAACATCGAATACCCATTCGGTGCAATGTGCCCAACCCTTTCGCCTTGTACCTTTACCATTCAAGCTCCGGATAAAGGACTTGACTTACACCGAGCCTGGATTCATCGCATAGCCGATATGAAGGGATAGGACGTTAGTTGTATGAAGATGAGTTGAATTTTTTTTCTTTTTCTATCAAGTGTCATCTATCAAAGATCATCAAGAACACCATTCATAACGTGACATGTCCAATGTGACTGTGGCGAGTCAAAAAGGGAAAAGGTTCCAAAGGGAACATTATAGGCAAGCAAAGGAAAGCCAGTGTGCGTAGGCATGGAGCTGGATATCTCAACCTGCGGAGGTAAGGGAAGGTAAGGTATAGGGGACCAGGCAGACGAGAACCTTAGACAAGAGGGTTCTCCTTTGAAAGCCTGTCATGCTCATCAATATCCCTATTGCAAAACTGTCAGTCACCGTATATCAAAATTTCAGCTAACAATCAACTTTGCGACATACTTGGCTTCCCAGGGGTAGCAAATCCAAACATCGTCCGTCGTGACAGAGGCATGATACCGGCCGGAGCTCATCATGTCCGCAGGCAGGACACCCTTCTTGTCCTTGTTCTTGTTCTATTCAGTAAAAGAAAGGTCAGCCCGGTGTGTTCGGAAACAAGTCTGCTTGGATAGTAATTGAGATTGACATACGTGCAGTACAAACACAAAGAAGTTGGTCGTCTCGCCTTCACGACCAAGCTGCTTCTGTGCCAATTCAACATCCTTCTGAAGCTCGCGCACGGCATATTCCAAAGTTGTCCGGGTATCGTCAACCTCATCGACGATGAGGATGTTCTTGCCAATAAGATTGGCCATCTCCAGGGAGCTGAGGTCCAACCACTGTGTGCGGGTGACTTTGGTTCCGGGAACCTCCTCGGGGTCACCACGACCGAGATCCTCGTAGAGCGAAAGGCCAATGGCCTGGATCGGGATGTTAGGTTCACCCTGGCGCTTCAGGAAAGACCTAATTGCCCATAAGCAAGATGTTAGTGGGGGAAGTCTTTGGCAAAGAACGAAATCGCGGGGTAAAGAGTCGTGCATACCGGAGAATGCGGGCAGGAACATATCCACCACCACCAATGGCTATCATGAGATTGGGGTGGAAAGCATTCAGAATCTCATCAGCAGAGGTCTGGCATAGCTTGTGCACCTGTCAAAGTCAAGGTAATTAGTAACTAAAATTGACTGCGTATGAACAAACAAGTCCGCCATCACATCACTCCCGCTATGAGCACCAAAGATGCACTTAGGTGGATATGCACAAAGCAGCTATGCATGCAGATGATGCATCTTTTATTTTATTTGCTTTTCTTTTCCCCTTCCCCTTCTGGTAGAGGAACAAATGTATCACGGGTTGCGAATGAGTGAGCATGCATACCTGGTTGTAGGTAACATAAACCTTCTGTGGCATTTTGGCGATAAGGGTTTATCGTTTTTTTTTTTTTTTTGAAGAAAAAATGAAAATTTGGACAGCAGTATAGAGATTTGAGCTTGTGAGAAAACTTAGTCTGTCACCTGCAAAAAGACAATTTCGGCTTCAATAACGCCTGTAATTAGAATGGGAGAGACACACGAGAGGAAGAGAGAAAAATAGAAAGAAAAATAAAAGAATGGGGCGATCAAGAATTGCAAGAGAAAAAAAAAAATTTAACTGCGTCAGAGGTTAAAGTTCCCGCATTGGACCCAGACTTTGGATGGCCGCACAATCTTCTTTGCCTCATCAGGCATGCGGGGACTGACTCTTATTGGAGCGCAATCAGCGGTAAGCCTAACCCTCCCGTAGTAAGAGGTACTATACTATGTAGGAGGTAGATACATGGTCCCTTGGTTAGATGCCTCAGTATGAAGAATCCAGAAAGAAATCTAAAATAAGGATATGAGTCTGGAAGGCGACTGTTTTCAATATCCAGGTCAGATTTCACCCTCACCTTAATTTTCGAGAAGTTGATCCAGCACTGGTTATATACATCATAGAGAAAATTATAAACATACCCCTAACATTAGGTAGATATCTTAGTACATAGGATTGTTAAATAACCACTACAGCCCGACAATACAAAGAAAGTAATTTTCCCAATCACCAATGTGTGGGAAAACAAATCAATTGCATTCGTCGAATGGGAAGCATGAAGGAATGTCACAAGTGCCTAGGCTACTACTGTACCTAGTCACAGTGGGTCTGTCCACCCCCCCCCCCTTGCCAACCAACCAACATGATGGCATTGATCCTTCCTAAAAACAATACCTAAAAGACCTAGACTTTACTCCTTACTTAGAATTTCAAGCCAAATCCTCAGTCTCGAAAACAATGTCAAATTCAGAGGACAAGCGCAAGTCCGTCTTAATCACAGGGTAGGTGGCCCTATGTATTACAGGCAGTTTAACATAGAGATGAATCCGTTCCCATCCGTATCCTAACAATGTCTCTAGATGCTCTCCTGGTGGCATAGGTAATTCACTCGCCCGCGAATTCCATCGACATGGACTGCGCGTATTTGCAACGGCCCGAGATGCGAAGGCAATCGAAGATTTGGCCTCAATCGGGGTTGAAACTTTGAGCCTCGTGGTAGATGATGAAAACAGCGTTCGACTTTGCTACGAAAAAGTCGAGAAGCTTCTTGATGGAAAGGGTCTGGATTACCTGGTCAATAATGCGTGAGTGCTCTCAATGTTCAGATCAAAAACCAGCCGTTGTTGACTCGACACCAGGGGTCGAAGTGTGTATAGATCTAAGAATGACACCCGGTTGCAACTGTCGGCTTACAATTCGTAGATTATACGGTCCCTGCTATGGAGGTAGATCTGGCTGAGGCTCGAGCAACCTTTGAAACAAATTTCATCTCCGTCATCTCCATGTGCAAAACCTTTCTGCCCTTGCTTGTCAAGGCCAGGGGTACAATCGTGCAGATCGGATCCGTCGCCGGGGTGTGTTCATTATTTTTGACCCTGCCTCGGCAATCAAGCTAATTTACACGATCCAGGTTATTCCTTATGTGTTTGGATCAGTTTACAATGCGTCGAAGGCGGCGCTGCATTCTTTCAGTGAAACATTGCGAGTGGAGCTGGCTCCTTTTGGGTATTACGCACCCTCCTCCCATATCAGATTACATCGCCAATGATACTAATCCGCATAGTGTGAATGTCACAACAGTTGTTACCGGGGGGGTGCAGTCTCGAATCGCTCGTACTGGACGCACCTTGTTGCCAAATTCCATGTATTCTCCGATTGAGAGTGAGTACAACCGCCGGGTTACCCACAGCCAAGACGGAGCGATGCCCAATGCCGCATATGCGCAAAGCGTCGTTAGGCAGGTCTTGTATGGGTCGGCCCCATGGCGTTGGTTATGGCCGTGGGCTCGGGGTCAGAAAAGCTGGATTTGGGAAGGTAACAAGAGTTGGGTAGTCTGGCTCCTAGCCGGTGGATGGGCTTGGACTGGCCTCTTCCAATGGGCCCTGGCGAGGATGTTCAAGCTGTATCAGCTTCGGAGGACAACGATTAAATAAGATCGAACCTTCCATTTAACTACCGACTGTGGTTGTGAATCGTCATTGATGTTCAGGATAAATCGGGGGAAGATATCCGAAGGGGACTGCTCGTGACGACTGCAGGCGAGTGTGTAAGGGGGAGAGGGGGAGAAAGGCAATAATGACATGTAATTCGGCGTTCATAACGACGAAACTGTCAGGATTGCAGCTGTTCTGGTTGCGGACTGGAAGGTATGTATAGATATGTACCTGGTTCTTAATGTAAGAGTGAGAGTTGAATTACCGCAATTTCCGTTTAAACTATTTGCCGTTATGACTGAAAGGGGTATTATGTTATGCGTATTGGGAGAGGAGCGGTAGGTAAGGTAGCTAAGACGAGTCGACCAGGGCAAGAAGTTGATGGAATCAGTGTTTTCTTAGATCGCATAAGGGGCTTCGCAAGATATCTGGTCCATAGACGCAGGATAGATGGACAGACACTGAGGGTAGCAGTGAACTGCCACCGTGCTCAACCGAAGAACTTGCAGCCGTTCCGTGATATTCGCGTCGGAATCGTCGCCCGTTAGTCATCCCGAGACGCACGCTGGTTGGCCCATCAGGTGACCCCCGATCTTACCGTCGTCCCAAGGCAAAAAGACAATATCATCCCGAGAAGCGCAGCCGGGTGAAAAAGAAAGCTGTTCCCCCCGATCAACACCATCCTATCCGCCTCTACCCACCCCCTCTCCCCAACCAGAACTCTCCTCACTTCTCTCCCTCCTTCACCGCCGCTTGTCTCTTTCCTTGCATCTTCTTGAACCCTCTCCTCTCTTTTTTTTTCTTTTTTACTTTCACTTCCACCATGTTCAGATTCGCCCGCAGCAGACCAATTGCGACTGCGCTTCGGGCTGCGACGGTAAGATTTCTCCAGCCACTCCTCATCAATGATCTATCTTCCATAGCATACGTCTGACTGGCATAATCTTCTTGTCGCAAGGAATCTTCCGTCCAGTCTCGTCTGGGTCAGCAACAGAGAAACCTCTCCATCCACGAATACCTGTCCGCGAACCTCCTCAAGTCGGTACGTTAACGTGGAATTTTGCGGTGTTGCAGGAAATGTCTGATTATAAATGATATAGTATGGCATCGGAATGCCCAAGGGCGAGGTCGCTCGCACTGCAGAGGAAGCCGAGAAGGTTGCCAAGTCCCTCGGTATATATTATCTCATCTGAAGCCGCTGGGCTTGCACTGTTACTAAGACCTGGACTTTATTAGGCAACGACGACATGGTTATCAAGGCCCAGGTTCTTGCTGGTGGTCGTGGTAAGGGTTCGTTCGACAATGGCCTCAAGGGAGGTGTGCGCGTCATCTACTCGTGAGTCCGAACCCGCGTCCTATGTGTGCACTCAATGTTTGTTTTTTTTAATTGTTTCCCCCCCATGCTGATGCGAGGAATTCAAACAGTCCTACGGAAGCAAAGATGTTCGCCGAACAGATGATCGGCCATAACCTCGTCACTAAGCAGACTGGCGCCGGTGGACGTCTATGCAGCTCGGTGTATATCTGCGAGCGCAAGTTCGCCCGCCGCGAATTCTACCTCGCCGTTCTTATGGACCGTCAGACCCAGGGCCCCGTCATTGTTGCCTCTTCGCAGGGTGGCATGGACATTGAAGCTGTCGCCAAGGAGAGCCCCGATGCCATCATCACCACCCCCATCGACATCCATACCGGTGTCACCGATGAGATTGCTCTCAAGATTGCCACTGAGCTCGGTTTCTCTGAGCAGTGCATCCCTGAGGCCAAGGACACCATCCAGAAGCTGTACAAGGTCTTCATGGACAAGGATGCTACTCAGATCGAGATCAACCCTCTGTCTGAGACCTCCGACCACAAGGTTATGGCCATGGATGCCAAGCTGGGCTTCGACGACAACGCCGAATTCCGTCAGAAGGATGTGTTCTCCTGGAGAGACACCACCCAGGAAGATGCTGATGAGGTCAAGGCCGCCGAGTATGTCTTTGAAAATATCCTAAAATCGATGAAGGAAGCATAACCTAACAACTGATGGAATAGGCACGGACTGAACTTCATCAAGCTTGACGGTGACATCGGATGCTTGGGTAAGTGACAGTCAAAGCAACTCGTTCTTCTTATCCATCTGCTAACTAGAGTACCAGTCAATGGTGCCGGTCTTGCCATGGCCACTATGGATATCATCAAGCTCAACGGTGGTAGCCCTGCTAACTTCCTGGACGTCGGTGGCGGTGCTACCCCCGCTGCTATCAAGTCCGCTTTCGAGCTCATCACCAGCGACCCGAAGGTGTCTGCCGTCTTTGTCAACATTTTCGGTGGTATTGTCCGCTGCGATGCCATTGCTCAGGGTTTGATCAACGTTGTGAATGAGATGGGTCTCCGTACTCCCATCGTTGCCCGTCTGCAGGGTACCAACATGGAGCAGGCCCACAAGCTGGTAAGCTAACTGCAGATTTCCCACGTCGTATGGATGTAACGCTAATATGATTGGTGTAGATCAACGAGTCCGGCCTCAAGATTTTCTCTATTGAAGACCTCCAGAATGCCGCTGAGAAGTCTGTCCAGTTTTCGAAGGTTGTCAAGCTGGCCCGTGAGATCGACGTGGGCGTGGAATTCACTCTTGGTATCTAAGTTTACATATGTTAGAACTCCAGGCGTGTCCCCTTTTGTGATGCTTTCTTTATCGCCCGTGTATTTTTTTATCCCCCTCTTATTTTTTTGTTTTTCCCTAAACAGGGAGGTAAGATAGTTTTAGGTGTCATAGTGATGCATACAGGGCAAACCGATTGGGTAATTTGGCGTATATGAACCTCTTCTTGCGCAACCACAATGCTAATCTGGTCCTGCATCACAGTAAACTGATACTGAGAATGGAGAATGAACAAGTTGTTTAGATTATAACAGAGTGATGATAGATGTTTTTTTTTATTCAATCAGCAAGACCTATAGAGACCATTGATTGTTCTGTTTATCATCCTTTTCGAACTTCTTCTCTTTGGATTATATGGTGGCCTTTTTATATCTCGATATGCGTCCCATACACCGGTAGATAGCAACACTGAGTAGCTGATTCGGGAGGTTAGTATATCGAGCGGATTGTTAATCATCATTTTTATATCTATGCTTTCCCCAGCAAAGTCAAATCAGACTATGTATCAGTAGGCAGCTGATTCGACTCGCCAAACCCCCAAACCTTGATGGCATTCTCATCCACCATAAGGATAAAGTCCCGATCCCCCGTCAGCGTAAGTCCATTGGCATATGAATAAACCCGCGTGGTCGCCTCCCTCGGCAGCTTGGTATCCATCGAGGTTGCAGGGCGATGGCGAATCAACGCATTCGGGTTCGAAATCCAGAATCTCGGCTTGCCGTTGTCATTTTTCAAAAAATACAAGATATTATCGCCGACCGAGGCAATACAGAGAGGAAAGAAAGGCGTGTGCTCATCATGCAGTACATGTAGCGCAACTTGGTCGACTCGTGGGTCGTAGGAGATAGCAATCACGACGAACGGTGTTGGGGTATAAGAATCTTGTGGCTGGATCGAAAATAAACCTATCCTGTCCCCAAAGTTATGAGATATTGTATAGTCTATTGACACACGACAGATCGAGTCTGCGGCTCCAGGCAGATTTAGGGTGTAAGATGGAAGATGGGACGAGAGTGGAGTGGTCTCTCCCTCGGGATTTAGGAGATGTTCTGTGACACGTAGTCGGCGATTGTTGGCAAGATTATGGTGGTTCGGTAGGGAAATGTCATTGTCAATCTTGTCCTCGAGGTGGACTGTGAGGAGTGTGTTTGTAGCAGGATTGATGGCCATAAAGCCCAATCTCGGTGCGACATCTACTCGGCGAAGAATACGCGAGTCGGAGTCGTAGTGCAGGACAAAATTTAATCCCTCCATTCTTCCACCAGTCTCGTTGAAAGCAATGGCAACATTGTATCCACTTGCCACGAAGAGTACAATGTTCAAAGAGGGGATACGAAAACTCACAGAGCTCTCGCTCTGGAGGTCCCATACATGACAATACCTACATAGCCAGTATCAGTATGATGGTGGTGGAGAGGGAGGTGTAGTATAGCTCAGGTAGATTCGCACTTACCCGCGTGGAGTAAGGCCAACCACAATAAATTCCGAAATCCGCATCTGAACGAACGAGTCCCGGTTTGGGGTGCAATAAACCTGGTTTGTTTGAGCGCGCAAATTGTGGACGAGAATAGATCCCCCATTGATCCATGCATATCTTCCAGTTGAATAATCTAAGTCAGAACTTAGTGCTATGCCTGGCGAAAGATCAATTTTAAAAACTGGATCTCCACGCTCCAAACGCAGCCGCTGTTTGGCATACTGAAGAAGCGTTCGGGATGATGACACCGTGCACGATTGACCATGAAGTCCCGTATACATACGGTACACGGTGCCACAGACTGGGTCTGATGATAGGAGGAACTGCCAGTTTTTGGAGACCTACGACACTGAAGTTAATTTTGTGACATGTCAGAAGAGGTTAGGAAAGGGGTATCGATATACTCTCCGAAGAACATGAATTTCCGATAGATCCAGATCTTTAACGATTCGAACCACGATTTCCAACGGCAATGATCCTAGGATATCCTTGTGGAATGAAACCTGTGTGAGACGATCCCGTACGTCGCGCCATTCGTAAAGGTTGAGCTGATCCAAGATATGATGGTATCTGTTAGTAAGTAGGTAAGTAAGTAAGTAAGAATAAGTAGTCGGGCGAAATTCTTTGACTGGTTCTTCTTACACGGTGTGTCGAGCCAGGGGAGAAGAGAGTTGGTTAAAGCGAGTGATCAGGTCAGTAACATCCGAGTCCATATTGAATTGGGAACTATAAGAAAAATAATGTGTATATATTATATGTATGTATGTATGGAGAGAGGGGAGGAGGGAGAGAAGGCTTGTAGATGTTTGGTTTTGATTATTTTTATTCGGTGGGATTGGTTGTGATGGTTGAAAAAAATAGAGAGAGAGAGAGTACATACACCTCCTATGTTAGGTCGTACTTTGCCAGAATTATATATATATATTTTTACCTCATCTCATCTTCTGCAGATCCTCAAGGTTTTTATAATATTTTGATTTATTTATTTTTTTAAAAAAAATTATGATTTCTCTTCAACTCCCCCTGATTCCCCTGAATAAGAAAGGGCTCTTCATTCCTTTTGTATTATTCCTACCAATAATTAATTAACTATAATTATATATATCTCGAATAATGACTAATTTTAAGAGCTTGGACGAACGAACAAACCCGGGAAGCGGAGACTTGATCAGCGTCTTCTTGGCCCAGACTTTCCATTCATTCATTCATTTATTCTTCTTCATTCTTCTTGTTCTTCTTGTTCTTTCCCTATTATCATTATTACTATGAGGTTGATCGTTGGTGTTGATTATTTCATTAATTCCATTTATCCAACTTTTCCCCCCAATATTTGATCTGCTCTCCGCCTCTTTCTTTCTCTTTCCCCTTCTTCCCCTTCTTCTCTTCCCCCCATCGACGTGACTTATTTTCATCCTATATATTTTACCATTTATTTATTTATTAAATATTAACCATTTATTTACTGCGTGATTTTCCTCCTCCCCTCCCCCTTTCAACCCGGAGAAATAATCGCGGCCCGTTCGTTTATTGCCTCTTGTCTCTCCTGCCCCTCTAGTGGGCCCGTCGGCCTTTCGTCGCTCTTTTTATTTTCCTCTTCTTCTCTTACTCTCTCTCTTCCTCCCCCCCCTGTTGGCCCGCCGCGCGAGATGAGCGGTCTCGCCGATCCTCCATCCAGAACTTACGTTGTTCCTGGTGCTACCGATGCGCCAGGCAGGACACGAAAACTCCCGGTCCTCTCCTCGTCCGTACCATCTTCCTCTCGCCAATCCATGGGCGACCCCATGGATGTCACTCCGCCTGCGGGCGCTGGGGGCCACAGCAGTCCCGAGAACGATCGCCCAGGCCTAAACACCACAGCTCCCCTCACAACTACGACCACCTCCAATGGCTCCGTGGAATCCGGGAGCTTGAACAACCATGCAACCCCCAATCACGCTATTGGAGCTGCAGCCGCAGCTCAACAGCCGAAAGTCGTGCAAACAGCCTTCATCCATAAGCTTTACAAGTATGTTCCCCCCCGTCGCTGTATTGCGGCTGGTTTCCATCCTGCCGATTGGTTGGCGACCTGCTCGATGTATCTGAAGAATCCTAGCTGATCGGACCCCAACAGTATGCTGGAAGACTCCAGTATCCAGCATCTGATCTCTTGGTCTAATACCCACGATAGTTTCGTCATGTCACCCACATCGGAGTTTTCCAAAGTCCTTGCGTTCGTTCACCTGCTCTCATCCCCCATCCCCCCCCCTCAACCTCCTTCCTGGTGGAACCATCAACCAACTACTAACACCATTTCTCCTGTCCTTCAGACAATACTTCAAACATACCAATATCTCGTCGTTTGTGAGGCAGTTGAATATGTATGGATTCCATAAAGGTAGACTCTCGCCAGTATGGAAAAGTGGGTTCGACCATGGTACTAATTAACCATCAGTGAGTGATGTTTTCCACACCGGATCTCCAGATTCTGCTCTCTGGGAATTCAAGCACGGAAATGGGAATTTCAAACGTGGCGATCTCGTCGGCCTCCGAGAAATCAAACGACGAGCTTCCCGCCATGCTCTGATCCATCGCGACTCGTTTCCTGGACACAAGGCTGCCGTCTCCCAGCCCGGGACTCCGGCCGAACCAGTCCCTGACGCCACCGAAACCCGATTCATGAACCTGGAGCACACACTGTATGACATGCACAACCGTCTCACGCGTGCGGAAGAAGGGAATGCGGCTTTAAATGCTCGGTGCCAGGCTATGGCGGAAAGCCTGACTAGGTGTTACCATGTATGTCAACCCTCATACTCCTGCTTGCCTAGACCCAGTTCCCTAACCAGTGTTTCGATGTGATCAGTGGACGCATTCAATTTCGCGCTTCCTGCAGGGAATGATTCCGGACCGTGACGGTCTGCTCTTCCGAGATGGTGAGAATTTGCTTGCTCCGTGTGAGAGATGAATGAACACCTATCGTGGTCGCTAATAATTAACAGTTTCTACCATGCAAACGGAGCTTGAAAAGCACCTGGACGCCGTACGATCTCTCGAACACGCCCCTGACCCATACCTATCCGTTCGACCGCAGTTCATTCCTACCGTATCCGTTGATCCAGGTCCGCCATTGTCGCCACGTCAAATGCCTCAGGAGGACCGTCGAGCATCCATGATGGATACAGCTAGATCCGGGGGTATGATTCGACCCCCTGTCCCTTCACACCTGGCCGTTTCCCCCCGCCGTTATGGGTCTATCGGAGGACCCAATTCTTCTCCAAATTACAATCGCTCCCAGCCACCACCCCCTGCTCCACCACAACCACCAATGCCGCATCCTCTTTCTTCCGCTTCTTCTCCACCGGGACCGAATCTAGCCCGCCGACATACTTCTGCAGATATTCGCCAGCATGGTTGGCCACCACCAGGTGTATCGCCGTTCCCCGGTGCTCATCCATCCGGCTCGGCAACAGCACCCTGGTCCCCATCGCCGCACCGCATCCCAACATCAAGCGAGCAACAAGTTCGAGATGTTTTAGCACAGTATGAGATGGGAGCTCCTCGGCGGCTGCAGGACAACTCGCGCCACGCCACTCCTCCCCTGCATCCAGACCAGCCGGTCCCTGCGTCCCACGTGGATAATGGCTGGACACTCGGAGGACCGAAGTTTCCTCGTCATGAATCATCTCTCCCTGCCACTCGACGGTCCAGCATGGCTAGCAATGTACACTCCCTACTCAACCCCGCTGATACCGCCGAAAGACCCGACGAGGATCAACATGCTGAAGATCGCAAACGGAAGCGATTGGAATAAGCGAGTTCCATATTTGACTTGCTGTGATCGTCTGTCTCCACATAAAGGAGCATATCGCCGCTCATGACAAACGCATTATTCACATCCGACCCTGGCGCACAGTCCAAGATCCGCCACTCAAACAACCACACTTCGATATTAGCATAATTTGGAGAAGCTATCTACTTTTTGTATTATGTCCCCAGTCTTTGGCGGGACATCCATTGTGCCATTCATTTTGGCGATCTTGGTTTTCCGGCATATTTGTTGAAAGCCATAATTTTCTTTGTGCAGACTTTGGGGCGACATTAATATTCGGTTTCCCGCTCACCCGGTCAGTATAGGTATCACCGGTTTGTTCATATTCTATCGGGCATTTTTTGGAACGGCGCCACGTGTGCTATAGGTACATCGGTACTTTTGGGTGGCTGTACATGGCCAATATTCCAGACTTGTTTTGCTACATTATCTTTATATACCCTCAGGCTGTATGGTTCAGAAGAAGAAGAAAAAAAAAAGTATTTTGGGTCAATTTAGAAGCGAGAATGAAGGTCCATGCTTGATTGTGATGGTACTATTCTACTTTTTGCTATTTGTCATTCCTTAGGAGCCAGTGTAACCCTTTTCGCAGATCTTTTTCATCGGAATGATCTACGAGATGGATCCATTTTCACCCCCAACCAAAGAAAAGAAAATTTGGGTATATTGATCGTCTTCCTTGCCATGAAACCATTCTTTATCTAAGAGCATAAAATTACCTCTTCTTCTTCTTCTTTGATCGTTCACCCAGAATTTCATCCAAGAAGCTCGTTTTTTTCCGTCCCTTCGCCCCCGAGGCAGGCCGTGAATCTGCTGCTCCTTGGGCCGACCCCTTATCTCCATTTCCACCGCCTTCATGATCCTGTTGTGAACTCTCAGTAGCGGTTTCGGGACTAGGAGCTGCCTTTCGCTTCTTGTTCATCTTTCTCTTTCCCACAACCGCAGTCCGACCCTCATCCTCATCCTCATCCTCTTCTTGCGTTGGTCCCGCAGCACCTCCCACCGATAAATCGCCGCGGGCTATCCCAGAATATTGACCAGGAGTCGGGGAGTTAGTTGCCGCATTAGAAGAAGCCGCCATCACTTTTTTATAGTTCTTGCCCAGTAATTGTTTCCGCAATTTGTCGTTTGAATCGAGTTCGGTGCGATTCCAGCTCCCGTCTGCCGCTTTCGTGGGGAGGGGGGCTCCAACCCCAAGGCTGTAGAATGAAGCGGTAATCAGTCATTTAAGCAAAATTTCTTTTAAAAATGGAAAGAGAGAGGGGAAAAACCCGTACGTCTCGGGCACAGCAGTGAAGATTTCATCTTCCTCCCGCTGCAACTCTTCTTCGGATTTTGTATTAGAATCCCCGGCGGTCTGGGCCGGAAGCCATGAGGCGACGAGTCGTTGACTGCGGGCTAACGCAACATTGGCTTTGTTTAAGATAATGTCCGTTTCAGACTTGGATATTGACATATTGGTCGTCTGCGGATCTGTGCAATGATGGGGAGGTATATATGAGTCGGATTGAGCATGTTCTTCTGAGACTTTTCTGATAGCAAAGCGGAATTAACAGGCAGAATTGGGACCGCCTACTGCTTCGGGTAGATCGGTCTTGGGATATTTATTACGCAGTATTCGCCAATCAGAAATAAAGTGTTTATATATATTTGCCTAATTGTCGCGGCTCGTATATACAGGATCATGATCTAGGCCAGTTATGTCAATCATGATCCCCGAAAGGGTATTAAACAGATGATCTCGCGACATGTTCCTTGTATCGACGCGATCGACCCTGGGCGTTGCAAGGGCATAGAAAGCGGCATCAAATGCCTGAATATTGCGTGTTAGTACTTCAGACTGTGTAGAATAAATAATGGGTATACATGCCGATTCAAGTGATCCCTGAAGCTTGACCAGCATCTTGACTGCATCGTCGTGTTTTGTCCCTGTGGCAGGTTGAACAACCAAACGTAACCACGAGTCAATAAGGACAGAGTCATCGGATACTCGGAATTGTCTTCCCAACATGCAAGCGATAAGCGGGCTCACATGTGAAGTATTTTCCAAGAATAAGGTGTTCATCCCTCGTATGTTACGTTTGGCGTCGAATATGAAGAAGGTTCTCGGATGTATTCGAGAATTGACAGAATTTAATGCAATGTGGGTCACCGAGTCTTGCGAGGTTCTGTAGCGTCTGGAGGAACCTTGAGAAGGTGCAGCAAGGTTTGGGTAAGCAGCATGGGCCAACAAGGCCTTTATTAGTGGGCTGTGCGACGAATTTATATTCAGATCGGGTCCCCCGTACCGGAAATCATTGCGCAGGGCCATTGGCTGAGGAATGAGTTGTTTCCGGACAAGGATTCCAAGAGTCTGGCGAGCAGAATTGAGCGTCTCGCGGACACGGTCAAAGTGTATATGCCGCGAAACAGCATAGTAGAATGCGCTTGTTTTGCCTTTTTGGTACCAGACGTCCCGAGTTGCCACGACAGCGTTGGCCGCGCTCATATGATCGCTCCAAGAGCCGTTTGAAAACTCCAGGCGAGACTTCTCCACTCTCTGACGTGTTGATGGATCTGTTGATAAGTAGAATAGTGACTCGCTACCAATCGCACCAATTATAAGAAGTGGATCGAGGCATCGGAAAATGATACCTAGCAAGACAAGCTTAGCCCGCCAGGGGTCTAGAGAAAAATCTGTAAGGAGATGTCCAAGAGGTGTAAGCTCCCCTTTCTGATCCAAGGATTTCAGCAATTGCAAGTCTTTCACTGCAAATTTCACACTTTCCTCATCCGGTGGTTCAATTGACCTGCTAAGAAAGTCCTGGATTTGGGTTCTAGGGGCTGAACACTTGGCTCGCAAGCAGGTTGCCTGTAAATTTTCCCGCAGCATGTCTGCGGACCTGGTGACACGGAAAGAGTCGTGCATCCCTTTGGTAAACATAGCGTAATATTCTCCCCTTTGCACCCTTCCAGCTCGCCCCGCACGTTGGGCAGAACTAGACTGGCTAACCCAACAGCAAGCAAGTCGAGTAGACCTTGACCGAGGCTCGTATATCTTTTGATGCACTTTTCCCGAGTCGACCACGAACTTGACATCTGGTATCGTCAATGACGTTTCAGCAATATCTGTTGAAAGGATTATTCTCCGACAACCGGGAGCAACTGGGTTCAGGAGGGCTGTTTGACCCTCCGGAAGACTGGCGTGTAATTGGATTATCTTATATTGTTGCTGATTCGAAAGATCGCATCTTAAAATTGGCCCGTACCTCTTAAGAGCATCCTCGACTTGCATGATGTGACGCAAACCGGGGAGAAAGACTATTATAGAGCCTCGATCGGTTGTTGACAGAATGTAGCATATGACGGTAGATATCAAGCCCCACGGAACAAAAGGATCTTCCTCACGGACTAGGGATTGACCATAATCTTTCTTCTTCCAGCCAGTCTGTCTTTCTTTTGGAAAGGATGAATCGGTGGTCGGCAGAAGATTATGCCACTTCAGAAAGCTCAAAGTTTGTGGATCCTCAAGAAAAACAGATAATTCTTCAGGCGAATAAACCTTCAAGAGGGAGTCGAAAACATCATCAAGATAATGTTTGTCCACCGGAAAGGCACGGCCAGGGATCTGTAGGTAGGGCGCAGGCAGGCATTTACCATTGGGTGATTTGGTTTGGAAATAAGATGAAAAAAGGTTGATGTCTAGAGTTGCACTCATCACAATGACTTTGGGAGCATTTGCTCCGTTTTCTAGGAGATGGTTCACGTAGTTTTTTAGCAGAAGCATTGATAAATCCAGATCAAGTGCTCGGACGTGGACTTCATCGACAATTATGTGGGTAAACGATTTCAGAGCAAGGGAGCTATTATGCTGTAGCATATTCAAAAATACCCCAGTGGTACAATATGTGATAGTTTCGCCGCTGTCAGGGAGTCGTGCGTCAAACCGAACCCTATATCCTACAGATTGACCTACTGGTTCACCCCTTTCTTTTGCAACTCGGCGAGCTAGAGATGTTGCTGCAAGCCTGCGAGGCTGGATACAGAGAATTTTGCAATGGATATTCCGTCTCTCTTTGATAGCGTCGTCAAGCAATATCTGAGGCACTTGAGTTGATTTCCCAGAGCCAGTGTCAGCTTCAATAAGAGAGAACGCGTTGCTGTTGACAAAGGTAATGATTTTTTCTCTGTGTCTGTTGATTGGAAATCTGCCAAGCGTATTTCTAGCCCTGGGGTGGACTCCTTGGCGTTTCTTATTGGGTTGCTGGTGAGTTTCCAATGAAGTGTATTTCGTTTCAGACGTCCCAGGCGGTTTCTTGCCCCAGGTGGTAGGGAAATGACTGAGAGCTTGTAGATCGTGCAATGACTTACGCATGGAATCGAACGAGTCGTTAACCAATTGTATTTTCGAAACATGCGACTTTCCCCTCAATTGTCTGAGTCCTTGCAAATAGCCACTATTATGTAATTTGAGGATCAGGGTCAACATAGCGTTATTCTCTGCTTTTTTCTAACGGGGGTTAGTATTTCTAGAGGCTTGGGAAGGTGCACAGTGCCAACCTTAGAGGGTCCTGATCCGTGGACGATTATGGATTCAGATGAATGTATGATTGTGCAATTGAGAACACAATCAGCGTTTTTAACGCCCCTATAAGAGCTATCCTTGTCCAGTGACATAAGTCCCTTCCTTATCATTTCAACATCCAGGGTATGCTTTGGACGGTCCCAAAGCTTTTTGAAGAAGGATCCATAGTCCTCATCGCCTGTAGATGACCCATCTATGACTGGCATATTCTGGGTATCACTAGGAAGTTTAGGCGGCGCTACCAACTTGTAAGGTAACTTGACAACTGTGTCTATCGAGCTGCATGTTGATCGGGCACCTTCGGAGGACTTCAAACGAGGGTATATTGTTGTGTTGAAGTTGAATGTCAAAATCCCGGAACCATTTGTTCGACTCGAACTTGATAGGCCTGGTACATGGTGTGATACAGCTAGGAACCTAGTCCTAGCCCGCACGTATACCAGTGGAGCAGTGCATGTGCGTCTGTTCTGAAGAGATATTGAGGGAACGTGCTTTTTTGCAACTAGAATCGCGCTACCTAGTGGCGATCTCCCATTTTGATATGGGCGAAAGCAATGCTTAGCTGACTATATCATTACAAAAGCAGGAATTAGTTATCCATGTACACTGCGGTATTCCACGAACCCAAACATTGATCGCGCGTGATGGAAAACATTACCGGATAGCTTTGCATTTCCACGCGCCATTGATGGTTCAGGGATCAAACTCTCGATATTGCACAAGGGGATTGGCGGGGGTTGAGTAAGGGAGTGAGGATGATGTGGATGAGAGGCTACTCCTGTACGTGTTGTCGAGTGATGTGATCAACGGCCCGGCCTTGGCGTGAAGCTCGTGCCGAATGGATCGATGATAATGCAGCCCCGAAGCAATGTACCTAGGAAAGGTTATGGTTGTTTCCATTCAAATGAGACGGATGGTAATTGATTCCTAACTAGATAGTATATCTCAACAGAATTCCAAAAAAAAACCACCTGTATGGACATGAATGTGTATGTACATCTACAATCTATGTCTCTCTATATAGAGCGCTTTTACCAGACGTCTGTATATACATAAAGGAACGTCCGTAAAATCCACTTGTAAAAAAAGAAAATCGTTGACCTGAAAGGCTGCAACAGACCGTTCTTGATCACGAACTATGCCTTCAAACATCTAGACCCTATCATCTTCCTGGTGCTTTTTCTTCAATTTCTTTTCTGTCTTCATGAACTCTCGAATCCCAACTGGGATACTGGCAAAAAGATCCTCAGCTTCATCAGAAGCAGGCCAATTTGCTTCGCTTCCACCACCGTCATCGTCCATACTCGTACTAGCAGACGCGGCTTCCGATCTTGGACCGTGGCGCGTTTCCTTGCCCTTATTTTTCGACGACCCTTTGGCCTTGGCCTGTTCCAGTCTTGCTGCCCAGTCCTCCATTTCATCTCGGAAATCGTCCCAGACACAGTGTACACATCCACTCATGCAGCAGTTATCGGGTTCCTCGGGCCGAGGAGGGATTGTCACTCCGTTCACAGTCTTCCATGTTGACTCTGGGGGTGTGGCCCCCGGATTATAACGTGAAGAGCGACCGGGGCCAGCCAGTCGTGTGCCAAAGACAATGGCCATCTTATCTTGTGGTGATTGGGGCTCAACGGTCGTGGCTGGCGACGGCTTTTCGCTTCGTTGAGGGGCCGGACGAGAGGAAGTTGGTTGATGTGAGGAGGTAGAATGCATAGAAAGAATATCACGGTAATAACCCGATAGTGGATATGCCTGTGGAGGCTCAAAGTCATCTAAAGGCGTCGTTGCTTCTTGAGAGGTCGTATAGTGATGGCTTGCTGTGGGCCGGGTAGATGGAGAAGCGACATATCGTCTGAGAGCACGAGAGGAAACGCGTAGACCGGGCGACTCTTGGACAATTAAGTTATGCGAGTGGGTCAGATGAGTTCCAGCACGTTGAAATAGCGACCAGCCAGCGCCCATGAAGCGACACTCCATTGTGCCGAGTATACTAGATCGGGAAGAAATGGAGATGCGACGGGATTTCTTTCAGGAACTTCCGAGGCAGCCATTATGTCATGATGCAAACCATGCAAACACGGCGTTCGCATGCTTATCGCAATGCGGGCCGCCATCTTTGTTTTTGATCCGAGTTCATCTTTTGGTATTTGGGCACTTAAAAACATATCGACAATTGGCGCAGGAAAAAGATCCGCACAAGTGATATCGAATTATTTCTTTCCCATATATTAATATCACATTGAATGGATATCTAGTTCGATAAAGCCCCCGACCCTCGAAGTGGCGCAAAACAAGTGCAACAACTGCCGTTGACGCGTCACCGTCGAGAAAACCGTCCTTGTCGACACGATATAATCACATAATATGGATCGACCGTCTTTCCAATCGCCAACAAAGGCGAGTTTGGCAAGATCGCATCCCGAAATTCTACAACGCGCGATCAGCAGGTCGCCTACGCGAAGCCCACGAAAACCCGGCCAACGTGGTCAGCAAGATGAATCCGAGGCAAGGGTTTTCGGACTTCGTGATAGAAAGGCTCTCAGACCGTCTTTGACCCTTACTGGAAGCCCAATTAGCCTTTCAAAAAAGGCCCCGATGTCCCCCATATCTTTTGCAAAACGACGTACAAGCCTCCAGGCGTTTGCGGCACCGCCACGACGAGTCTCAAGAAGGATTGTTCCTTCGGACCTCATGTTCCAGTCTCCATCAAGACAAAAAAAGGCACTGGATGCGGCTGTTACAAATACTCCCGAGGATCAGTTGGTGTCGGAACTAGGTGACGCGACTGGTGATGGAGACTTTCAAGGAAACTTGGAACAAGCATCATCGCCAGAATTTGAAGAACCTGATCTTCCGCCAACACCTACCCAGCTAGGCCTTGAAAAGCCCCCCGGTCGGCCAACGGGGATCTCGAGCAGCAGCCCCACTGCGAAGCATACGAAATTGGGAAGACGGCAAATCGATATACTACAAAGTCCATCGAAACTCAGGACAGTCGATTATGGTGGGGACGTCGATGGTCGGTCGGAATTTGGCATAGGTATGGACGGTGCCTTATTCCCTGAACCTGTCTTGAAGAAGCAAAAATTGAAAAACCGGCTTTCCGCCCAAATTCACGAATTGAAGGACGAAATTTTAGAACTCGAGAGTTGGTCTGGCAGCGTCAGTCAGGATGGCGAACCCACGGGACGTGACTTGAACAAGCTCATGTAAGTTATATCAAAGCCAAGCATCTTCTAGTATGCACTGACACCTTTGAAGTACATTATTAGCATCACAAGACTCCATTTATCCTTCAACTCAACCTCACAAAGCGAATACGCCCATGTCATCTCTAATATCGACGCTGCTACCATTTGCCTCAAAAATTTCTCCCAACCCTCCTCAGGAACCTTTACCAAAAAACCCCTTTTCACTTGATCAGTCTTCCCAGACAAAGCCATACCTTGCGACGTTCACGCCGCTAAATCTCGTCTCTCGGTCAAGCACCAGCTTTAGCCAAGAAATGGGCATTGTCGTAGAAAGACATAATTTAACAGTATCCGCGCCCTCCCCATTCCCCTCGAAACTATTTAACATATCAGTCACATACGATATAAACCCAGAAACGCAGTCTGTGACTTCTGTCAAAGTACCTACACTTATTTCTGGCCCCGAACTCCCGGAATGCCTGCGACAATGGATCACTTCGAGATTGGCAAATCCACTCATGAAACTGGACATTTCGGGTCTCTGCTGGGGTATCAATCGATATTGGGAGGTTACAATATCCCGCGCTCGTATATGGTCACAAATAGAGGATCGACAGGCCGGGTTAATTGCGGGCTCATATAATTTCGTTACGCCAGCGCGCGGCCAACAGTCTAAGAAGAGCAATCAGGACATTCTCACGAAAACGGACCTTCGCCGAATCCTACCGCACCTTGAACGGACATCCATGCTCTTCGAGTCAAAAGAAAAGGGGTTGAGTATGCTCCTTTCTTGTGAAATTTCGATCGACGAGTGGACCAGTGAGCCTCGACTCGTGCCAGGCATCAGCCTTTCTATGCTTTGTGGTCTCAATAGTGTGTCTGGGAAACGAATCGAACAGGAAGCCAAAAGACTATTTTATGCAGTCTTGAGCGAGAACGGATGCAGCGGGACGAAGCCCGCTGATGATGTGAGTGCGGACACAGTTCTAGAGGCCACCGAGTGCGTTTTGGGTATCCTATTGGGCACAGATACCGAAGATCGACTTCCAAAGGAATAGGATGTGCTCATGGGTCTTGTTCATTGTCATTGAATATATTACCAGTCGCTGGACTTGTTATTGAGGATGCGGATGTTTCATTAGCCTTATACCCATTTTACCTATTTACCTATGTCAATGGCAATATTGTGATCACTATTGAATATTCGAGTAGTCTAGGTTACGTGTGAAGCATTCTACCGTCATGGCCTTGCAAATTGACAACTCTTTCAATTCAGTGGAGTTAGTTTACTGGGGCATGTGGATGATAGACCGCTCCATTCCAAAGCTAGGTTATGCGACTCGGACGTGGGCAGTACCATGACATTAATTCAGGTCATGCACCGACGACGCCTAAAATGAGTTCTGAACAATCCAAAACCGGTGATATTACTTAAACCGTCAAAACGGAAGATGAGGTGATGAAAGGCCAATATGCTGGAACATTGAAATTGGGACATTTGCATTTCGGGGGGTTCGGAGCTTTTTAGTTTAAGGACAAATGTAATAAATAGAAGAGCGGCGCAACGCCATGCCACAGTACACTGATCCCCGACGTGAAAATAAACCCGATCATCATTAGCTGCGAATCACATTTATTTCTTGGCGGCAGATTCCTCGTCAGCCTTAGCCTTAGCACGCTTCTCCCGGATACCCTTGTGGCGGGCCTCGCTGCGGGCATCACGCAGCCGGCGGTAGGCAGCCTCCTCACCCTTGGGCATATCGTCACGCTTGACCTCAGTAACAGCCTCCTCGGCGGTGGTGTTGGTGATGGGCAGGAGAGCACCAACGCTGGTGGCGTAGCCCTCAGTCTTGCCCTCAGCAGCGAAAGCAGCCTTGGCAGCCTTGACCTCCTCGGCGGAGGCGTCGAGCTTCTTGAACTGACCGCTCTTGCGGGGGAAGAGGATCAGGCGAGCCTTGTAGTCACGGAGACGAGCAACATTGGCGACGAGAGACTCCTTGGAGTAGTTGACACGGCGGTGGTCAACGGAGATACCAATGGTGGGAGCGAGCTTCTTGGGGATACCAGCTTCCTAGAGAGTTGAGAAAAATTCTTGTGAGCCATGGATCCAAGCAGAAAAACCTTCGAGGGTTGTGGCATTATATCCCACCCCCCGTTTCAACCACATCCAATACCAGGGATTAAAATTACCTTCAGCTCAGCAAGGGTGAAACCACGGCCGGCACGAACACGACGGTTGTACTTGACGGTAGGGCAGCGCACAACGGGACGCAGCTTGTCAACCGGACGAGGGGCAACAGCGGCGGCCTTCGCAAGACGAGCCTCTCTGCGGCGGTGCTTGCGGCCAGGCTATATCGTCAAAACACAAATTAGTCGGCTGTCAAAAAATAATTTTCGCTCTCTTGTTCACGGTTCTTTCAAAAAAAAAAGACGCTTCGTTCGTAGGGCGATATGGATGGAAAATGGGTTTCGAATGCGTACCTGCTCGAAGTGCACGCGGACACGACGCTGCCAGTCCTTGTGGAAATCTAAAGAAAATTCGTTAGTCCATCATTTCACAGATAATTTTACAGATAATAACTCTAGTTTTGGAATATAGACCAATACTTGTCCACAGGGGTTCACTCACGGGGGTTCTGAAGCTGGTTGTTGTGCTTGATCGCCTATATCACCAACACACATTCGTCAGCATATTGCTCCATCGGTCGGGGCCATGGCACCGAGATCATTGTTTTTTTTTTAAAAACTCTTCTTCGATCTGGCCATAATCAACATAATGAGAGGTCAATAACGCACCATTGTGACGGATGGCGGGAGGTGTCGTCGTCGTCGTGGGTGGTTGCTGGTCGGATCTCGAAAACTCCTCGACTCTCAATATTGAGTGGAACTTTTTTTGGTGTGGCCAACCGCGCAGAGCCGCGCCGCCTCGCTTAGCGAGCCCTACTCTGATTATATAATCTAGAGTAACCCGTCACGTTTGGTACCCTTCATTATTACCTAATCATTATTATTCCATGATAATTCCAAGTACACTCACCTCTAGTTCTATGTACGCAGTTCCACAGAGGGGCAGGTAGGGGGTAGTAAGACTATCAAATCTCATCGGTTCTTCCGGTCAGGGAAATCTTAGGAGGTGTCTTTCTTTTCTCTCAATTTTGCATTCATCTACCAGAATATGTTACATTCACAGTTAGAAAAAAAATTATAATCTTAGTAAGCTCGTTCGTCCACAGAATTCACTTAGCATAGATAAGTAGGTACATTCCATCTTTACACTGTTAAGTACTTAAACATACCCCAGATATGGAGTATGAAATATGGGAATATATATGGTAGAATAGACTGCAAGCTATACATCCCGCACCACTTGAGGTTTTATATTGCCATAACCTACCTAGTGCCCCTATCAAGAGAAATAATGCCAATGCAAACTTGTTATCGCTAAAGAACAATCATAGTGGGTGACCAGTACAAAAAGAGTGAAAAGGAACAAGAAATCAAGCAAAAACACCAAGCCCTCAGGTCTTTCCATATCATAATTCATGAGAATCCTCCCAAAAGGAATAACAGAAAAGTGCAAAACAAAACACATTTTAAGAGTAAAAGCAAATTGCCTACTCCATCACAAATAAGAACACATGGTGAATACAACCAAATAAATTCAACATCCATAGTTCGGTCTGTTGTAAGGCAAAAAAAAAGCCTTTACAAGGGCCCGGCAATTTAAGTATGGATTTTATGCACGGGTGGTACTGTCATCCCATGTGTCAATACCGAGCCCCACTCTTTCCTCCACTCTCGATTTCTTCGACGCCGCACCATCGAAACTTGCTTTGCGTTTAAGATTGCTTGGGGGAGGTTCGACACCAGCTTTTCTCACCTGCCCAAACAATTTCGTCTGGAGCAGACTGCTGGACTTGGGTGCGTTTGCTGCTCTCTGGATCTCTTGATAAGGATTGGGAGCATTGCGGCGGAACATGCCATTCGAGATGGAACGAGACTGAGGGACAGGGATATCTTCCTCGGTTTCAACTTCCTCAATATCTGACGCTGAGAGGGTGCTGTCTCTGTCACGATGCTCATATTGGGAGTCTCTACCGGGTGTGAAATACCGATGCTCTTGATGGGCTGTTCGTGTCTGCGATGGAGTCATAGGGAGTGATGACAACGAATGGGTTCCCCGCACATGACCATTGGCATGGTGCCTTTGCGCATGTGTGCGATTGGGAGTCGAAGTCACACTTGAAGATTCTCTGTTCAAAACACGATCGGCAGCAAGTAAGGCAGCAAATGGGTTGTTATCGCCCCTCATATGGTGGCTGCCGCCGTCTGCAAACTGAGGGACCGATTTTCTATGAGGGGTGTGCACGTCAATCTGAGCATTGGGTGACAAGGAACCATGTTCGATCATTAGAGAGAAATGCTCCCGGTTATCTCTAATGCGTTTTTTTAGAAGATTGTTCTCCTCTGCAAGCAGATCGGACTTGTCCTTTTCCTGTTCAATAAGCTTCTTGGCTCGACGGAGTCGTCGGTCGAGTGTCACGTTCACTCTCTCCAATTCCTGACTACGCTTGAGGGCCAACCCCAATTCGACGTTGGTGATTTGTTGGGGCGGCTTGCTTTCCACTTGCCGACCACGATACTCAGAACTCTGAAGAATCTCCACTTCTCGCCTAGCTAACTTATGTTCGACTTCGGCACGTTTGATGGCTTCGTTGCTCGTGAACGATAGTAGACTATTTTGCAGCTTAAAGTGCAATGCTGACATACGAGCCTCTTGGGCGACACCCAATAGCTCTTTGGCGATTGTGCGAAGTTTCGTCTCGTCAGCGGTATCAATGTCCTCAGCCGTTGGCAGGTTTTCCGAGGCACCGTACGCGACACAAAGGGTCTTTTCAATGTCTGGAGGAGATGCAAGGTAAGAGCTTGAGCGAGACCTTGACCGCCGGAGGGGAGCCCCTGGTACTTGCGATGACGGCGGCGGTGTCATATCCGATGAAGGTATTGACGCAGGTGACAGAAATTTATTATGACTGGACGGTGAGGCGTGGGGGACAGCTTTGATGCTTAGTTCTGGGGAAGCGGAAAGGCTTGCGCGCTGGATAGGAGTAGCTGGGATGGTTATCTCTGCAGGAGGGGCAAGAGAACCTTGCGATAGTTGGAGATCGGCGCCCTGCGACATGATGTAGATGCAGAGGTAGGGTTGAGGACTAGTGAGCTATATCCGTGGGGAAGCTTTTCTCGCACTAAATGCGATCGTTAGCAATGACTGTTCGTCATTTGTAGTTGTAGGGTGTGGTCAGGCGCATACCGGAGATGAGACAGAAGGTACGTCAATACCCAATAGTCTGAGGGGTACACAACAAGTTCTAGACACAGTCGCTATAGTATGAAATTGGATCGAAAAGCCCCAAGGATACAAAAACCACTTGTGAGTTGATTCAGTGACCGCCCAATTGGGATTTCACCAACGCTGCCACCTGCGATATTTTGCTGTTCTGCTTATCGTTGATAGTAGGTGGTTCTTGCAGGCACGTTTAAGGCCAGGCGGGTTATAAGCGGACCAATACAAAGAAAACCTCCGAGTCTGGAGAAATGGGGTAATGAGGTCTTTGGAGAGTGTATGGAATGAGCAAGGAGATTTGGGGACGGAGAATGATTAAGATGGATACTTAAGCGGGAAGCAAGGAGGGTGGAGGGTGGGTTGATGCCTTAAGGATGTTGCAAGCGGCGGGAGTTCGCACATCGGGAGGCTGGGAAAGTCGCTTGCACGACCTCCGCCTCGACAAACCACAGCCAACCACCCGCACCCACGTGAGCCCAGCCGCGCGCCAGACTTACCCTCATACCGGATCCGGCTAGTGCGATGATCATTGGTAAACACTGCCCACTCTCTCATGGGCCCCAGAGGCTGTCACTGAGGCAACCATCTGCAAGATCCAATATATTACTCTGTACAAGCAGGCACACGGGAGAGAGGGACATCTTCTTCCAGGTCTCCTGATGCGGGCTTTTTAACATCAAACACCTGTGAATACTCACCTTCACTTACCGACAATTTCCTGATAATGAAGTAAATGCTCATCACTGGGATTCGATCAGACAATCTTCGAATGAAGAGTGGATTGATGCGGTAAAGAGTAGGTAGGTATTATTGCACCCTTGGGAGTAGGTGACAATGTATTTCCATGAAGCCATACTAATTTTGTGGCCCCATGACCGGGTTGTGGGAACACTGCTTATAAGGTACCTCAATATATACCCGGTAGCTAGAAGATATATATTGGATTGGCAGTGTACTTTCTCTAATTAACCCCAAAATATTCAATTGACACCCAAGCAGCCTCAAAGAACCTTTATCTACCCTCCTAGGTACTGGGATTATCTACTAGTTATTTGCTTACTGTGGTTATGATTCGCAAAGAACGACTGTTTTATATACTGCAGTACTAGTATTCTGTACTTAGGATTAGGTTAAGTAAGGTTAACCAATATGACGACATGATCTAGTTCAGCAAATTACTACTTGTAACTTAAGTTATTCTATACAAAAAACCAACAAATGCCTCCAGCCTCATTCCTTATTTAATCCTTGCCGGTTTAAGAGGAGATGTGTGGTTTCTGGGCCTTCTGGATCAACGATGTGAAGCCATCTTGGGCCACGCTGGCCCATAGACTAGGTAGGTACCAGACACCTAATCGGAAATCTGACCGGTCTCACCGAACAATATATACCTGGTATTATTATTATTATTATTAGAACAAGACCCATGTCATATTCTACGAACTGCTCTGTAGGTGATCTTGAAGGGAATTGACCCCTGGATCGGAATCGGGCCAATCAGTGATCGATGCTTTGGGCCAATCCCCAGATGACCCATTCTTGCAGCCCCAGGCACCAACTTCTTGTTGGACTGTAAACAAAATATATTAATAACAACAAAGACCCACGATGATTATCATCCCGTACCTATTATTATGCTAATCCTTATTGTGACTGACATATATCCTAATAATATTCTATCTGCAACTACCTAGGTACCTAAGCTATAGATCAATCCATCCATATTTCCAGGTATATTTTGTTATCCCCTCACTGAATGAAGCACGAGGATGTATTCTAATTTAATCCTCACCAAGCAGTATGACAGCCTTCAACCTTTGACCATCCAACACCCATCCGATATCCAACTTCTCGCCTCCTATCTGCCCATCATTAGATAAACTTATTTCAAGAGCTTGGAAATGGACCCCCAACAGCGAACACAATCTCGCCCAAGCGGGATTCCTCGGCTGGCTTCGAGACTACCATTGCCAACATCGTCCACCTCGAGATCAATCAAACCTTCGCCATCCCGCGAGAGACTACGAGCTGATCCTGGACTTGATACCACCAGACTCAGAAGACCCTCAGAAGAACCTATTTTCAAGAAGCCTTTCCCGAAATATTCGTCCCCGAACAAGCTCCAGGGCGGTCAACAACAGAGGCGAAATATTTCGCGGACTGG
The DNA here is from genome assembly GCA_015844325.1 of Aspergillus nanangensis. Classification (NCBI taxonomy): domain Eukaryota; kingdom Fungi; phylum Ascomycota; class Eurotiomycetes; order Eurotiales; family Aspergillaceae; genus Aspergillus; species Aspergillus nanangensis. The sequence goes on along the minus strand of VCAU01000013.1, from coordinate 376,642 downwards.
AGGAAACGATGGCGGAAGATCGGAGTTCGAAGAGTCTATAGTAGATGAAATCATCAAGTCCGGGCCCGGTCAATTGATAGAGGATGTAGAAATACGGGGTCGTTCGCGGCCATCGTTGTCGGAAAGGACAATCGAAACGTTGGCACAGCTTCCTGCTTCACCTGCTTCTTCACGGAAGTCTAGTTTCTTCAATGGAGGGAGTCCAATGCGCTCCCCATCCCGTCCTGCGTCTTCAATGACCAACTATTCGCGATCCCCATCGAGGTCATCGTCTCGTCAAACAAGCGGTATTGATCTTCTATCACAGCCACCGCCTTCGATTCGCCTACCCTCAAGGTCGCGACCATCATTGCCAGCAACCAGTACCACAGTGGATCAAAATACTGTGGATATAATCGACACTCCTTCTAAGTTGAAGAAACCGTCTTCAACAATGAGTGCGCACGGTGATGTGACACCGACAAAGCCAACCCCTCGTCCGGCCCCTAAGATCTTTAGCCGCTCTAATATGACGCCCCCTCGACAACCCCTTCAAGTGAAAAAGACGAGGAAAACACCATCAAACTCACCAGTCACCACCAAATTTAAATCTACCTCAGTTGAGCTCACGGCTGAGCAACAAACTGAGATGGAGACGAGGAAGGCGACGAAATCTTCAAGCACCTTGAGGGAGACGATTGCCAAAGCCAAAGCTGCACGAAAGGTAGCAACACAGTCTCCTCAAAACCCGCCTACTGAATCATGGGACAAAATTGACGCCGAGGATCCTTTCAATCAACAGCCAAAAGGTTCGAATAAAGGTGTAATGCGAAAGCGAATCGAAGCGGGTCGAACATCAGGCCACTTGAATATCGCGGCCATGTCCTTGAAAGAACTCCCCCAGGAAGTTATGACCATGTACGATTTTGACCCTGACTCCTCCACTGAATGGTACGAGAGTGTTGATCTTGTCAAATTTATCGCCGCCGATAATGAGCTGGTGGAGCTTCCGGATTCCGCCTTTCCCGATATCGACCCCTACGAGCTAGAAACAGATGATTACGAGAAAGGAAACCAGTTTGGGGGATTAGAGCTCCTGGACTTGCATGGAAATCTAATGTGCTCTTTGCCCATTGGTTTCAGGCGGCTACAGCGGCTTCATACACTGAACCTTTCAAGCAATAACCTAAAAATGGACAACTTACATGTCATCACGGAACTGGTATCCCTAAGGGAGCTAAAGCTAGCCAAGAACCAGCTAAATGGATCTCTGCCTCCAGATATCACAAAGCTCAGCAACCTTGAAGTTCTGGATTTACATGAGAATTCACTCATCAGTCTCCCCGAGGAAATAGCCAGTCTTAGCGCTCTCCGTGTCTTGAACGTCGGTCAAAATCAGCTTACCTCTCTTCCCTTCGAGGCTCTAAGCACGCTTCCGATAAAGGATATCAGCGCTCCAAAGAATAAGTTGACCGGCACCTTGATACCAACATCAGTGTATAAGCTCGAAAGTTTGCAGAATTTGGATGTGGTGGGAAATGCATTGGTATCACTGTCAGATAATGACGATCTCGAGCTCCCCAACTTGCAATCTCTTGCGATCAGCATAAACCGCCTTCAACGACTGCCAAACATGTCTTCCTGGCAGTCAATTCTAACTCTGACAGCAGAGGACAATCGTCTCTCGGATTTCCCGCAGGGCTTCTTTAAGCTGCCAAAAATCCGTCATATTGATTTCACTGGCAATGACATCTCCAAAGTGGACGAGAAGATCGGGTTGATGGAGAGCATTGTCACATTTCGAATCGCCAATAATCCTCTCCGGGAACGGAAATTCCTTAGTATGAATACAGAAGAATTGAAGCGTGATTTGCGCAACCGATGCGAGTCTGAATCACTAGACACGGATGACGACGAGGGCTCTGTTGCGACCCAATTCACTCTTGCACCAGAAACCCCAGCCCAAACAGCGCCATGGCAAATTAAACGAGGGGGCGTCCTCGATCGATCCCATACGGATATACAAGTGTTAGAAATTACCGAGCTAGAGCGATTGGATCCAGATGAGATTAGGTGTCTCTGCCTGCAGCAAAATCAATTCCATGCCATACCCGTTCCGGCACTGGATTTTCTCGCGGGCAGTTTGATAGACCTTGACCTGTCAAACAACCCCCTAGACAGCACTCCTCTCTTCACCTCCTCCGTCACACTTCAAAATCTTCAAACACTCAATTTGAGCGCCACCACTTTGACTTCTTTAGACCCGGTATTGTCTAACTTTCGGGCACCATCTCTCACTATACTTGACATCTCATACAATCGCCTCTCTGGGGCTCTTCCCCTCGTCCGCCAGAGTTATCCTAACTTGCTCACGTTACTTGCGGCTGATAACCGATTTGACAGCCTAGATTTCGAGGCTGTCCAAGGCATTCAAGTCCTAGATGTAGGGAATAACGATATTGGGAATCTTCCGCCGAAGCTCGGTTTGCTGAGAGCGGAAGGGTCTAGCAAGAACTGGGGCAATGGATCGGCTCTTAAACGAATTGAGGTTGCTGGTAACAGTTTCCGAGTACCTCGCTGGCAGGTTGTTGCGAAAGGCACAGATGCAGTCCTTGAATGGCTCAGAGACCGTATCCCCGCAGAAGAACTTTGTGAATTAGAATCGGATGACGAAAGCCGTCATTAGTATATAAGGACTTCTTCGGGAGTATTAGAACATTGAAAACACTCTAGTTCTGTGCAGGCAGGGATTATCGGATTAGATCCCTAATTATTTACCCTGTATGTATGTACATATGACGTTTGATGAGTTTTGCGGTTGTTTTCTCTTTCTGGTATCATGGCTAGCGAACAATGGAATATATAGATTCAGCTCTTGTTGGTATATCTACCTAAGCTCTCATAACTTGGGTAGATACTAGCCTAGGTGCACATTACGCTATACATAGCGATCGTGGCATACTATGTCGAGCCCTCCCCACCACTGCACGCGAACCTACTGACTTCGTCCATAACATTCAACCACGTTTTTGACCAACTCTCAAATCTGTCCTCACCTCCTTGGTGTTGAGACCCATCCAATGGCAATATAGCCACGTTGACCGCGTTGACCGCGCATTTCTTCACGTTTCTAAGGTATTGCGAATGCTTTGGCCAATCAGATTCGTATAGTGCTCCGGCTACTTCGTCGACGTTGCCCGATATTGGTTGCAGTTGGATCATCAGGAGTTCCAATTGTTTGATAGCAGAAAGGGACTCGAAGGGTTTCTTCAGTCGATTAGCGACGATGGCAGGATATAGTTGCGAGACGGGTTTAAGCATTCGAAGAGTCGACTTTTTCCTTTCGTGGAGCATGGCCATATCCTCCTCGTCATCACCACCACCATCATCATCATCATCACTTTCCGAACCATCCTCCTTTTTTAAAGCGCTCTGCTCATCATGGTCGCTTAAGAGATCGTCGAAAAAATCGTCCTCGTCGTCAGGGTCCCATTCTTCGATCTCCTCGATTGCATCACGGACAAGGTCCCTCCATTCTTCCACGCGTCTTACCACGAACCCCACGACACCTTTTGCGGCCACGTCGATTAGTACATCACAGCCATTCCACACGCGCCCTGCTGCAATCGTGACAGCATCCTTTTCGGGTTGCGACAGATCATTTTCTTTCTTTTTCGCCTTTTTGACTTCATTTTTCTTGTCTGCAACTGTTTGGATCTCTTTTAAAAGGGAGGAAATGTCTTTCAACGCCGTCTTCGTGAGCGACCGTACTTCATTTTGAAAGGCTTTGGTGTGAGCGGCCGGGGTAACCAGAAGGGCAGCGGTGACAATTGACGGAAGGACAGATTCGTTCAAGTCGGTGAGGACGGAGGTTATAGCCGACTGTGTAAATGGGGTGGTGATGGCAAGAAGTGAAAGCTTGGTGACTTGCGCCCTGAGAGCAGATGCGGAGGCCGATAAGAGGGGAAGAGCATCTTTTCCAGAAAGTTCCTCAGACGTGAGGTCACCGACGGGGGAGGAAACAGCCTGCTGGAATTGCTCGATTAGGGTGATGGCGGTTGTGAGGGTGAGCCGAAACTTGTCCGCCATTGTTGTTGCTATTGTTGCTGTTGTTGCTGTTGTTGCTGTTGCTGCTGAGGTTGATGTTGGTGTTGACTTTTCCTGTCTGAAATTTTGGATTGGAGAACTTGCGTTGCGGGGCTGCTGATTAGGGCTCTGCGGGGCCACCTGCGCCGTCTCGTCGTCTTCCTTACCTTGGGTTCTTTTAACACGTAGGTATTGTATGAGATAAAACTCTAAGATTATTATTCTGCGTGGTGAATTATCTTGAACTATTCTATGTATTTTCTGGTCTCTCTGTGGCTTAGGATCTGAGTTGATTCGTGGAATAACTTGAAATATATACCTATTGATTTACCTTCCCGCTTGCACAACCAAACTAGTAGCAGTATCGATTGATATCTTAAAGAAACAGAGGAGTTATATGCTCTATCTTGTAAGCTAATTTTATTTTCCTACAAAACAATTATCTAGCGAAGTGGCAGACAATATTTCTTCTTTACAAATTGCCTAGGAACACAAAAATCTGGCTCACTAGCATACAGCAAATGATATCAGGGTGTGTCTTGCACTCCCAAAGGCATGGTTAATTAGTAGTCGTAAAAGCCCTTTCCAGTCTTTTTACCCATCCAGCCAGCATCAACCATTCTCTTCAACAGCCCAGAGGGCCTATACTTGCTATCACCAGTCTCCTGGTGCAAGACATTCATGATGGCTAGACAGGTATCGAGACCAATGAAGTCAGCCAAGGTTAATGGGCCCATGGGGACATTGGTTCCATTCTTCATAATGTTGTCGATGTCTTCACGGCCCCCAATTCCCGTTTCAAGACAGATAACGGCCTCATTGATATATGGCATGAGGATTCGGTTAGCAAGGAAACCTGGGGAGTCAGCCGAAGTCGAAGCAACCTTGCCCATACGCTCCACAAAAGCGATGGCCGTGTCGATAGTTTCCTTGGAAGTTTGCAAGCCAGCGATAATTTCAACACCCTTTTGTACAGGAACCGGATTCATGAAATGGGTGGAGACGACTCGAGAAGGAGCTTGGAGGTCCGTCGGATTAGTGGTTGTAGCGGCAGCGATTTTGGTAATTGAGATGGATGAAGTGTTGGTAGCGAGGATGGCATGCTTGGGCGCGATTTGCGCGATTTTCGAGAATATGGATGTCTTCAGGTCGGGGATCTCAGGAACCGCCTCGATGATAAAATCCACCGACGAAAGATCGTCCATTTTCAGACTAGTGGTAAGACGGGAGCGGGCAGCATCGGCGGCATCGCGAGTAATGCGTTGCTTGGAAACATCCTTTTCAAGGAGTTTATCTGGTAATTGGCAGTGTTAATCTTATCCCTGAGTGAAACGGGGTGTGTGTTGCAGGATTAGGGAAAAAATACAAAACAAAAACTAAACAAAACGGAGGATCGAGACGTACCAGCAAACTTGAGTCCTTTATCTAAAGATGCTTGAGAGGTATCAATCAAAGTGACTGGAACCTGTGCCTTCTGTGCAGCAACAAGTGCAATTCCCAGTCCCTACATAATTTTTTTTTAGTAAAGCCCAAAAAATAAGGGAATTATTGACATACCATTTGACCAGCACCAATTACACCCAGCGACTTAACCTCGGCAGCATAGGCGGCGGACGTGGTGCTGAAGGCGCGCGAGGCGATTGAGGGGCCTCTATGGCAGAGAGACCGGAGTGAAGATGACAGCATGATGATCGGCACAGTAATGGCTCGAGGGAAAAGAGCAGCAAGTTCAAAGTGAAGTGAAAGGGAGAGACGAGAGCAAAAAAGAGAATTGCATCGGTATACAATCAGTTGTTTGTTCCGCGGGCGGGACTCATGTGATCCGACGTCATCGGTTATCTTCGGCTGTTCGGATAATCTAAACCTCCGGATCCCCGATAATTGGCTGTCGCGCGCTGACGCGTGAGCAACGCGTTTTATTGGCTGCCATTGCGATACACGCATCATTTCATTTTGGGGGGTCATGACGAAGCTAGTTGGAGAGGGCGACATAACTTCCAACACGATTGCTCATCATGGATGAGGACGCTCTGCCCGTCGGTCCGACTGTTGAAGTGGTGGATCCTGATGTCCGCGCTCATGTCTACAGTCTCGTCACCGCGGTGAGCACCATTGAATCTCTAGTGACCCGGGTTTAACTCTAACATTTTGACAGCTGGGCGGCTTTAATGGCGAGAATGCAGATCAATATGTACTTGGAGATGATGCCCTAGCATGTCTGCGCGACATTAGGCGCTGGTTGAAATTATACGACGAAAGATACAACCGTATGGATGTTGCGAGATGTTTAGGGGAAGCAAACCTGGTTAATGGTGACCTTCTACCAATCCTCTCGGTTTGGTGGAATGGTAACCAGGCGAGCAAATATATGTCTAGAATTGCTTTGGCCTGCAGTAAGTGAACCGGCACATTTGTAAGAGGAAAATAATTGATTCTAACCCGCCAAAAGTGGAATTACTAGTACCCTTGACCTGGCCTCTGGAGATGCCCGTTGAAATGACGGCGAACCATTTGAAACATGTCCCATACTTGCAACATGCGCACGTCGCCTATAAACGAGGTTTTCTCACTCGTGGTGTTTCAAGCTTTCTTCGTGGCATCATTCGTATCGCCCTTCCGAGCATGGCGGTTTCCCGATCCGAACGAACAACCCGAGATGAAGGAATCCTCAAGCTCATGCTCTATATGCTTCGAAACATTGCAATCATAACCCCCAATACACGTCTTGCCGTCGAGGGTGATGAAGAGGAAACCTCCAGATCCGCGACGATCAATGCCTTCCAAGAGCAAGATGCGTTCGCCCTTCTCCTCACCATGTGCTCCAATGTTGGCGATGAATTCACCATGCAAGATATGGTTCTTCTGGAAATAATATTTCACCTTGTAAAAGGTGTGGACGTGGAGAAGCTTTTCATGAGTGATGCACAACGGAGCGCTAAACGCACGGATGAGCTGGATGGCCTACTGAAGCAAGAATCCTCTTTGCGGAAGGAGTATGCCAAAAATGCGCCAACGCGACACGGTCGATTTGGGACAATGATTTGGGTGAAACGTGACGATGCCAAGGTATCTACAGTTTCGGGCCAAGATGTCCTGAAAGATAGTCAAGCAACACTATACAAGATGGACCAAAGCAAAAAGTGGAACAAGCCTCAACCCCGCCGAAAAGAAGAACCATCCGTTTTGAACAATGATTTCTCTACTCCCACACATCTCACTCCGGCTGCTACGAAAAACCTGAGAATGTTTGTGGAAGAATTTTTGGACTCGGGGTTCAACCCTCTTCTCACCCATGTGCGGAAAGCAATTGAACGCGAGGCCGATAGAGTGATAGAAATCAACTCTCGCCATTACTTTTACCTTGTCGCCTGGTTTCTAGAAGCAGAGCGTACGCGACGTATGCGCCAGCGCGAGAAACAATTGCAAAATGACAAGGCCGCAAAAAGAGTGGAGCCAGATAGTTTTGGCCTTATCGCGAGCGTTCTTAACCAGGAAACATTTATCTTTTTGAATCGGTCAATGCAGTATAGCCTTGACCAGAAAGACTGGGAGGATTTAAACGCGGAGATGCGCTGTTTCACCCAGGTTTTGGTGACCGTCCAGGAGATGGCCCTTTCTCCGGTTGAAGAAGACCAAGAAATTGCAGAGAACATTCAAAACCGCATTTTTTATGAAGAGACGACCCATGACCGCATTCTCGCGATTGTTCGTGATTACAAAGACCAGGGGTTCGGCTACCTGGATGCATGCACGGAGCTGTCGCATGTGTTCTTGCGTATGTTAGAGCGCTACTCGAAAGAGAATGCCGACATGCAGGTCCGATCACGACGACGTGCTAGGCGTAAAGAAACACAGCCTCAGCAAACCGGGGGCGAGGAAAACGAGGAAGACCATGGCTCTGAAGAAGAGGATAATTTGGATGTTGAAAGAATTTCTAGGGAGCGCAAATTTGATTTCAAACGATTTTCCGCGAGGTTCTGCAACCAAAAATGCGTCGACACGTTTGTCTCGTTTGCCAAATTCTATCAGGAGCTAAATCCGAGTCAACTGAAACGGCTCCATCGGTATTTCTACAGGATTGCTTTCAAGCAAGATATGAGTGTCTTGCTGTTTCGACTCGACATCATCAATCTTTTTAATAGGATGATCAAGGGACCCGGTGCCATAGAATCCAGCAAGCCCATATTTAAGGAATGGGAGGAGCTCGTCCGACAAGTCATCCGACGACTGGTCAAAAAGCTCGATCAGCGGCCTGCTCTAGTCACGGAACTGCTCTTCAGTAAAATTAACTCCACCGTATTCTACTTGGAATATGGTCATGAAAAGCAGACAATCTCTACAAATAAGCGGGCTCCGGCGGAGCTTGAGGTCAATCCCCGGGACGCAGCTACGGCCGACAAGAAAATAAACGTTGTGATTGGTGCTTTGGTCATGGACGAGAAAGCTGATCTTGTCTCCTGGGTCAGCGATGTATTGGGGTCGGCGGCGGAAGAAAGAGATAATTGGGAAGCTCAAGAGGTGGCACAGAACGATGAAGGCACCAATACATCAAGAACTCCTAATCCTATGATCGGTATGTACCATTGGTGTCGAGCTGAATAAGGCCTGAACTAACATACGCACAAGCTGTTAAACCCCGGAATGATGAGTGTAAAGATGCGATGTTCTATAATGCCAAGCTGCGTCTTTTGATGACCCTGGTCGGGTTCGAACGGCTTGGAATGGTAGATATCCTTGGAGCGTCCTGGGTGGTTCCCTCCTCGCTAGGTTCGAAAGAAATCCGGGATGTAAAATCCATTGTGGATCAATGTTTTGATTCACCATTCACTGGTGACTCTGAGCGTAACCCCAGTGAAATGATTCGACGGAAGTATAACGTCGAGGAGAAAAATGGTAACCCACAACCAACACTTGGAGTCAATTTTGGAACGGATTCTGAAGGCGAAGATACACCTAATTTCCTTTTTCCACCGAATCCTCGATCGAAAGGCAACGCGTTGGAGGAGCTAAAGAAGAAACGCAAAAAGCGTAACAACAGCGGTGAAAAGGAGCCGATGGACGAGGAAGCACTGGAAGAGCGTCGTCGTGCACGCCTGGAGAATTCTCAAGCCCGTGCAGCAAAGATCAAAAGTGATCTGTTTGTCCATTCCAGTGATGATGAGAGCGATGCAGAAGCAGATGCAGAATTCTTTCGCCTTGAAGAGCAGAGACGGAAACAACAAGCCGAGAGAATCAAACAGGCTCTTCTTATCAGCGCCATAGAGAATGTTGCAGGTAAAGCTAGCAAGAGAAGCGAACGCAAACGTCACAGCGACTCTCCGGAACCCGAAGACCCTGCACTTTCGAATAAGCGGCAGCGCCGCAAACAAGCAGTTGAAAATGACGACGATGACCTTAATCTCGATATCGATGATGATTTGACCCTTGGAGATGAGCCGGAAGAACGATCGAATTCTGTCTCGAATGGGGAGATGGAAATTGAAAAAGACCTTGATAGTAAAAATGCTGAGCCCATGGATGAAGACGACGATACGCCCGTGACGGTTCCAAGCAGAAGACGGATGCGCGCAGGGTTTGTTATTGACAGCGATTCTGAATAGGATTGATTAAGCATTTTTACGGGTGGGTTGTAGTTAAGATGATGGCATTGTATACGGTGTTTGGGCGTTGAGATGAATATCGGAACAGGGACAGGGACACGATATCAAGTACTTACTTATTATACCTACCCACCTATTACTATCTACTTGAACATATAAATTAGTATATCTTTTTTGGGAAAATAATTTCGTTCTCCTTTGAGTGGAGCCAGTATAGAAAATAAAATTAATAAGGGGGAATAGGCGAGGTCCGCGCGATGAGTCAATGAAGGAGTATTCCCCCAGAGTGATTCTTATGATTTCGAACATAAACCCCCTTCAGTTGCAATTATAATTATTATTCATCTCCAAAGCACCATCGAAGATCCAAATCAATCTCCATGGCTCAACAGGTTAACTTCGTGACGTTGGACGTCTTCACCTCCAAACCCTACTCGGGGAATCCACTGGCGGTGGTCTTCCTCCCAGAACCCGGAGTCTCGAAGATATCCCAATCCCAGAAATTGACAATTGCTAAACAATTCAACCTCTCCGAGACAGTCTTTCTCCATCCCGGTACCGATGGAAAGCGACAGATTGACATTTTCACGACAGACGCCGAAATCCCATTTGCTGGCCACCCGACCATTTGAGCAGCCTCATGGTTTCAATACCTCTCCCCGAATCAACAAGACAAGGGCGAAGTTGAATGCTTGGTGACCAAATCAGGGGATATCCCCATTTCCTTGCAGTCGGGATCAGCAGGCAACAGTGTGGTGGCGCAGATCGCCCACAACGTCCGCCTTCATGCAAAAGGATATCCCTTGCGTGAACTGCTGCGTCTTCATGGATCTTTGGCGCCCTATTTGGCCGATAGAAAGGCGAACGATGTGTCATTTCCCGTATTCTCTGTGGTGAACGGTATGAGCCAGATTCACATCGAATTGCCCTCCTTGGAGGCGCTAAGTGCCGTGACGGCCTCGAATGGAGGTGAAATGGTCGACGAGGAAAGTGGCTATTTGGATGAAGGATGGAGGAATGGTCACTGCGTATTGTACTTCTATGTTCCAGGTGTTTACGATGAGCAGCGAGGCACCAAGGTCATTCGCACCAGGATGATTCTGGGCAACTTGGAAGACCCTGCGACTGGAAGTGCGGCCAGTGGGCTGGTGGCGTATTTGGCGATGAAGGAGGGCTCAGCAGGAACGTATAAACATCACATCGTGCAGGGAGTGGAGATGGGACGACGAAGTGATATCGGCATTGAGATTGTGATCAATGGGAAATCCCAGGTTGAAAGACTCGATTTGAAAGGCGCGGTGGTGCAGGTCGCTGAAGGTAACATTCGAATTCCTCAAGAATGAATGAATGATTGATTGATTTGGATGCTTGTGTTATCCATACATGTGTATATTTATATATTTATTATTTTTCTCATGAACCCTCAGGATAAGTTGATAGTTGTTATAATGGCTGACATTTTGTTTTCTTTTGTTTTCTTTTCTTATTCTTAGTGAATAATATATATATTTTTTTTTTAAATATATTCACTTAGCAGTTCACAAGGAAACTTCCTATGATATCAAGTCGGGAGATGCCTTTATTTCTAAATATATAAACCCAATCTCTCTCTTCTTTCTCTTTGTTTTATCTTTCAACAAAGGACTGATGAATAATACTTTTCCCAACATTACTCGGACAAGTTCGTCGTCATCCCAAATACTAAACCCCAAGAACAGGCATGACAAGAAAACGATGCAGATCAATCATGAAAAGATCCATACAAGGGCTCATCAACAACTTCGAAGCCCTTGGCAGTCGGTCCAAACCAGATCGCGTTGAAGGAACCTCAAAGGATTATCGCAAATCCCGATGGACCACAATCAACGAAAACTCCATGGAGAGTTCTCGAGTTCCATACTCACATTGCGAAAATCCAATTTCAACATCATCACAACAGCCTCATATCACACGGTCAAGACTCGCATATTCCAAGATTCCAACCCCCTCCAGTCCTCCCGTGGGAAATTTGTACTCACATGCAGTATATCAGAGAGAGGGCAGAAGAAACAGGCTTTCAAACAAAGCACAGCGGCCTGGTCTTTACCAAAGAAGACCCATCGAGCCCATGTTTTACCAGAGAACCCAGAACACCAGGTCAGTTACAAATGAGACTGTTACTACACCAGGCGCAAAGTTCTTACCCACAGCCCACCAGGATTATCAAGGTAAGAAACCTGTGATTATTTCAAGAAAACCTGTGATTGTTTCAAGAAAACCTGTGCCTGTTTCAAGGAAACCTGTGATTGTTTCCACAAAACCTGTGTCAATTCCAAGGAAACCTGTTCCTATTCCCAGAAAACCTGTGCCAATTTCAAGAAAACCAATTCCAGTGCTAAGAAAATCTGTACCAGTTTCAAGGACATCTGTGCCAAACCAGTTTCCTATAAGTGCTTTAGTTTCAAGCATTGACGATACCACATGCAAAGGCGCAAGTCTTTTACCTCAAACACAGCAGGATGATCGAGGTAAGAAACGTGTACCAGTTTCAAGAATACCCGTGCCAATTTCGAGGAAACCGGTACCAAATCAGCGCATTAACAATACAGCATGCAACAGCTCACACATACCAGGCGCAAATCTTTTACCCAAAGCTCAGCAGAATGATCCAGGTAAGAAGGAAGGTGCGGCTTCTAGAAAGTCTCTATCAAATCAGCTCCCTACAATTGCTTCACTTCCAAAGATTAGCAATAGGACATCTAGCCGCTCACACACAGGATCTTCTTCCCTCACTCAGCCCACCGATGTGTCTTCAGGCGAGATATTGCAAGCCAAAGCATACATTGAAGGAAGGCACACGGCGGCCGACTCCGAAGCCAATACAAGGCTCCTTCCATCTTCAACGCGTAGAAAGGCGCAAGTAAAAGATCGTACCAACTCCAGATTAACATCGCATCAATCCCCTACCGCACCCAATCCAACTACCAGACAAGGTAACGACATGGCATTGAGAACGGTTCGCAATTCAATTGGACATGAGAATCTGAAGAGTCAGACATTCCAGAACAAGAATCTCTCCCCTAGAAAAAAGACAACCACGGGAGAGAGTTCAAACCGGAGACCTCTACCACCGCCCAATGACCATCACCCTATATCACCGAGACCAGCACGGAATGGTCCGCGGGCCGATACTGTCACGAAAGTCGCCGACCCACAGCCTCATCAGTACTGGCTTGGACGACTCGTTACCCTCATCAATGCGTTCCATTACGAAGACTCCTTCAATTCACCGGACATTTCGACGGGATTCGGGATGCTGTCTAGTTTCTCCCGTCCTCTGGGACATCCGAATTCGAATGAAGCGGGATACCGTATCAAGCGCGCGTTTATGGTCCTGGAGAATGTATGTACGACGAATGAGGCGAGTAGAAGCCTTCGAGACTTCAGGGACGAGTACATTAAGGTACGTGGAGATGGATGGATGTCGTGAAACTTTATGTTGGGGAAGGGCGTGTCTAGGAGTACGGAGTTTATATTTTTTTTTCTTTCTCCCTTCCTCCCTTCCATATTTGGAGGGCCAAAATACAGTATGGCTCATTGAAATCGGTGATAGCCTCTTTTAACTGAAATTAATGCTTCAGAAAATGTACCCAAAGTTCCGTAAACGCCATGTCCTAGCTTCATCCGTAGCGCCTAATATGAATGCAACCCACCTCTCCTCCACCTTGTCGTAGATAAATCAAGGTTGGGTAATTCCATGCTATCACTTCCTACTTCTCAAGAAAGCAGCCACCTGCTCATGTCTAGTAACAAAAAACATTCTTTTTCTTTCCGATTTCCACACCAAGACCCCAATCTCTTCGGCGTATCGGCACGGCGCTTCAAACTCGGCCAAGTTGACAAAGTCTTTGAACAAAAATCCGGGTGTCGCTTTAACACGATCCCGTTCGAGTTGCCACAGGCGAATTTGGTCGACAACCGTCGGCGGAAGGGCCGATTGGGGAATACCGGCTTGGTTAGGGGTGGACCGAGACGCATTATGCTTCCGCATCTGCGGATGAGCATGGGTAGCTAGATATGAGAGAATTTGATCGGCTGTGATGCCCATTTCAATAGCCCGACGCACAGACTGGCGTGTGATTTTCCCCGTAATTAGATTTGGAAAGCGGTATTTGAGAGTGGTGAAGAGTGCGATGAGAGATATCTGAAGTGGCGACGAGGTATAGGCGTATAATCGGTAGTTGGTCTCGATGATGATAAAACCAGAGCCAGCCTTACCCGAGGGTGCGCCCGCAGGGCCAGACATAGCCCCCGAGATAGGGTTACTTAGGGCACTCGAGTCGGAGGTCAAAGTAGTGGCTAGACGGGTAGGATAGAAATGACTAGTATCGGGAGATTCTTGATAGACAATGCCAAAGTCTGCCAGGTCGGTGAGAGTGCGCAGTTGGTTGGAGGTCAGGTGTCTCTTTTCGTAAGATTTTCCGAGCTCCAGGCTGCTGAGAAGGAAGACAAAAGAGAGAACCTCGACACTGTCCATGCCGATGGCTTCTGCGCTTTCAACATAGAGGATGAGAATATGCCAGACTTGGGTGCTCACGTCTTGTAAGACGAACGCGAAACCATCCTGCGTGATCTCCACGCGGCGGTCCCGAATCTCGACAAGATGCCCAGCTTGCAGCAGTTGTTTTACGCCTTTGCTGAGCATCGCTTCTCGCTGAATACCAAGCCCGCTTGTTCCAACCATGTATCCGAGGACTCCTTCCCACTGTCGCCGTGCGTACTCATCCAGATCGGGGATCGAAACGGCGGAATGGTTGGATGTCTGTGATAAAACACCAAAGGACTGGGTTTGGTCGGCACCAGTGAGGGCTTGTCGAAGTGACGCGGCAAACGGGTTGGAAACCACATAGGCTCGAACATTGTCTGCTGTTAACTTGTTTGATAGTATGTGAAGTCTTCCCAGAATAGACAACGCATTATCTCGTTCCCTAAACCACCCACATGTCAACCAGCCCTTCGAATCTGACATCAGAATGCATCTCCACTCACTTCAGACTCTCATGTTTGACCCAGAGCTCCAAATCCGACGCTGGAAGAGGGTCCTTCAGATAAAGAAGCGCCATGACAAAGCATTTTGCTGGGTAGGTAGGTAGGTAAGCGTTGATTCCAGGAGCGACGGGTGATGTACATACCCAAGTCTGGCAACATGCGCCGGAAGATCGCTAGGGCTGTAGAGGGTTGTTGGTAGAGCTTCTGGAAGACCGTACCAGGTAGGCCCTCCAAATATTCAAACGGGCGGGACGACGGCGCAGCCATTTTGCCTGCAGGAAAGGGTGATGGGTCACCTGTTCAGCATGATTGTACGCAGGAAGAGAAACGAGATGGCGAGGGAAAAGTAGTAATGATGGGAGGAGGATAAGGATAAGGAAGCACTCCGGTGACCAGAGCGGCCACAAAGCGCAGTCCGGGTGATGATCTCACCCTCTCTTTCTCATCTCTTCTTCCCCTACTCATTTTCACCTCAATTCAAACCCATAAAAATGCCTGCCTTGCGATTTGTAAGATCTGTATGTATATCCTTCCCCATGTCTTCCCCGTTTCTTCCCGCTAAACACCCTACTTAGGTTTGGGAGTCCTTTCGGGCCTCTTCGGGGTTGGAACCTCGGTAAGAGAGCTGCTCAGTTAATTATAAAACCCTTGATCAATGGCAAGCTGATCGTTATAACCAAATAGATTACTTGATAAAGTAAGCTTTAATTATATCCGGACTATGATTCCTGGGTCTAGAGCACAAAATTACGGCAACAATGCCGCTCTTTTCGAGATCCTTTCTCCAACATCGGCTATACTGATTATCTCTAACTAGCTCCGAGTCACTGCTGCCAGACCTGGAGTGGTTAACTTTGAACTTGACATCGAGAAACAACATACGGTACATATGATGATCTTAATCATATACAAATTGGCTAATAGTTTACTAGAACCGCCTTAATATTCTCCACGGAGGCACTATTGCTAGTATGGGTATGCAACTATGAGCTAGACTTTGTCTTTCCTCACGAGACGACTGACATTCCTTTACCTTGCAGTGGACCTTGGTGGATCGCTCGCTGTTGCCTCTCGTGGATTGTTTGCCACGGGTGTTTCCACTGATCTTAATGGTGGGAGTCCCTACTACCGAGCGTTCATAGGGCAATCAATTGCTAATGAATACATACTTTAGTTACGTATCTCAGCTCTGGAGGTAAAGTTGGGGATAAGATCCTGGCTGTATGTTTTTTTCTCTTTAATTCCATCAATCTTCTTAAAATGACCATTGATTGATTGGCTTGCTAACTACGGCGTAGGAGGTCTCTTGTGATAAATGTACTGCCTCTTCTACCAACTCTTGGAAATATATTCCTATAAACTTGAAAGTTTTACCCTCTTACTGACCATGGATGATTCGTTATATTACAGTTGGCAAAACCCTTGCATACACGAATATCAAGTTCCTCAATAGCCAAGGCGAGGTTTTCGCTCGAGGAAGCCACACCAAGTACGTCCTGATTCCGTTCTTCTCCGTTAAACGCTGCTTACCAATATTCACTTCAGATATGTTGCCTTGGCTTGGAAAGATCCTCAGAATATTGTTGAGGAACTCAGCCCTCGCAAGCCATAGGGATATAGTGTTTAGAGTACATATAGGATGTCTCTATTTTGAGACATGCCATTTCGATCTAAATCTCTAATATAGAATACCATAGAGCCATTCAACGTTTCTATCTCTTTAATTTGGGCAGATTTTATGATACAATAACTTCACTGGAGTATAGTGACTATCAAGTTTTATAGGCTTCCTCATGGAGCAAATTTCTCCTACGGGCAATTTATGTTGGCTGGACAAAGTGTTCGACTAGGTAGATAATTACTTCCAAAGCTTTTATTGTCATAACAACAAGAATCATCGAGAAAATTCAATGTGAGAACACCATCATAAAACATTCAACCCTTGTTGATAGCCACGGTGGCTTGCCCCAATCCAGCATCGAAATCAAGAGCGCACAACGATGATAACTCATTCTAAAGGCCATTTACACACCGTTTAAGGTATGATCATGGTGCGGGTCTTCATCGCCAGCCTCACCAGCCCCCAACATCACTTCATCCTCATCTATCAGTCCAGTCTCATCACCCACCATGGTGTCATCAACAACGATGTCTTGTTCGCCCATAGCTTTAAGCTTGGCTTGTGTCATTTCAAACACATACTGACCTAGGTGTTCAACTCCTTCCATTGGCGTGCCTTGAACCTCATCGTCTAGTAATCTTGTGGTAGGGAACATCTCTCCCGGCGCAAGCATGAGTTTATCTGGCCGTTTGAGGAGCAGATCAAACGCCGGCTTAAGCTCATAGCACGACTCGAAGACCTCACGGCGACCAAGGATATAGAGGCCGAGGCGAGCGCGGGAAAGCGCAACAGTAAGACGGCGGACATCGCGCAAGTAGCCAACTGTGCGAGTGCGGGTGAGTGAGAGAAGAATGTCTGGAGCACGATCAGGTTAGCATATATCCTTAAACATGATTATACAAAGACAGAATAGATACATACAATCGTTCTGTTCGCCCTGGTATTTGTCTACGGTCGTCACAATTTTGGGCATGCCGAAGAGGGAATTCTTGGCACAGCGGTGATTCAGAACATCCTTGATCAACGCTGTTTGACCTGCGTAGGTAGCGAGGATTGTGATTTTTGAAGCCGGGTATCCTAGCAAGCGCATATATTGATACATAGCCACTGCGTATTCGGCTTCTCCAAGGTTCTGAATGAAGTGGGGGCTAGGCTCTCTTTCACCGGTTCCTTGGTAATCAGGAACATCGATAAACTGATAGTCGAATTGAAACCCGGCATTTGCTTGCTTAAATTCTTGCGCAGTCTCCACAACAGGCAGGTCTCCAAGTTGTTTGTAGCGCCAGCGGAACAGCTCCGCAATGCCATGTCTTGAACGCCCCTGTTGATCAAGGGTTACAACGGGTACACCCAACCTAACCAAGCGCAGGAAAAGGCTCTGTTCGAAGTGTGCGTACTGTCGGAAAGCAAGGTTCTGAATAATTGGAGAATTTTGAAGATGATCTCCACATAGAACAACGCGTTTCAGAGGGAGCTGACCGTTTTTCATGTTCTGCAGGGCAGTGGGGATGAAACTCTCAATCTCTGTGATCTGTGCGGCCTCTTCCATGACCACGTTGTCGTAGTGAAACCCAAGGTCGGATATCTCCTGGCGGCGCATGGCTGCATGGGTGGATGTCATGGCTATTATTCTAGCTTCCTTCACAAGAAGGTAGTTTGCTTTGTCTTTGGGCTGTCGCAAAATCTCGAACGGCCGGATATCTTCTAACTCGTGGAAAATCTTTTCAATGTGTCGTTGACAGCCCTCCGCCACATCAATGACAGACTCAGTAGGCGCCGAAGGATCGAATACAGGCTGGGGAGCATCTGAAAAATAACTGTGGAAGGGGAAGGCAGTAATTATATCTTCCGTGGATTGATCTGCGGAACGAATTTGGTCCCAAAACTTAGACCATGCAGGCTGGATGTAAACTGTATTGAAATAGCCTGCAGTTTCGCAGGAGTTCCCGTGTGCACCTTGGACTCCGATGGATGCCGCCAACCGAGTGACTTCAGATAAGAAGTAGTTACGGTTATCAAGGAATGACTCGACACGACCATACTTGCTGTAGTTGGATTCCGTGTCGAGTTCTTCTTCACCGTGACCAAGACGCAAAAGGTGGCGTTCGTCGATGTCTAATGCAACAATCTTTTGGAAAAGTTGGTTCAGTGCTTGATTACTGTGAGCTATAAGCAATGTGCGTTCATTAGGAAAGTCGTGATAGATGTTGTTGATGATTTGAGTAGCAACATCGGTTTTACCAGTGCCGGGAGGCCCAACAATGACAGTGAGCCCAGGTTGTGTCCCCGAAGTAATAGCTTCAACCTGGGCAGGAGTGAATTGCACAGTATTGAGCTTGGGAGCGTCAACAGGATAAGGTCCAGGATTAGGAGGTTTATAGGTTGAGACACGGAGAGATGTCGGTGTTGCCTGCTCCTTCTCTACCTGGTCTCTCCGCCGTTTCTTTGACGGATTCGACGACGGCGGTTTAGCGACGTCGTCAACATACTCCAGCACATAAGGCGGCCCGAAGCTTGAACTCTCGTTCCCAGAAGGCTCAATAGTCATACCGGGGAAACTTTCAACCAAATGCTGCCAATTTAAGAAGGTATCTCGAAAGTCGATGGACTTGAGGCGATTCGGAAGCTCGGTATACCGGGCTCCGGCAGGGTCACCGTAGCCCAGGAAGATATCTTGAATCCAAGACGGAAGAGCGATATCCGAAACAATAAGCTTTTGCATAGTTTCCAGGATAGCCTTGAAGTTGTTCTCCCTGCCCCTTCTCCTCGCAATTATATTGATGTACGGATAGATATCCTGCTTTCCTTTTAAGGTACGATCTTTATCTGCCTTGAAGGCAGCAGCATCCAGGTTGACGAGCAGTCGTCTGACGCGAGGTCTGGATCGGTGACCATTGGCATGTCCTGAGACTGGCTCGCGTAGTGGACGACCATTCTCATCAAGAATCTGTACAATCTCCGCCGTCCTCAAGTGAGTAAGGCTGGGAGTGTCGTTGACATCTTTGATCCCAAGCTTGTTTGCAGCCCCAGGCTGTACCGCGAGAAGAAATACAACATCGTCGGGACGGAGTGCCTCCCATTCCTTGCGTATGTGATCTGCTAATCTCCCAACTTCAATAGAAATCTCAGCGCGTACAAAAGCAGGGTTCGCCGAGCCAACCTTTGGAGGGGCAACTTCGACAACAGCAGGTTTTGAGATAGGGATGGCCATTCGAGAAAAGCCCTCGAAAGTTAAACTTTTCCCGTCTCGACTGGCGCGTGGTTGCATTCGTTTGATAATTGCTTCCATGTCCTTACGGATCTGGAAGAAAGCTTCTGATCTATAAAGAAGGAATGAGCGCCAGAGAAAATCGCCCAGGCTCAGGTACTGAAGGTTGAGTTTTGGGATTGCAAGCGGTCTAGATCCATCGTACGACTCGTTTCGAAGCAGTGCTGAATCATAGAGATTCTCTTCTGTCGGAACAATGCTTATCTGGGAAACGGCTTCCTGGAAAGGAGTTCTCTGTTCGTAACAGGACAAAAGGATCTCAAGATATAAATTCCGGTTAGGGGTGATCTGCGATTGTTTTGGGTACGTCGTCCGGAATCCAAGATGGGCGCAAAGACTTTCAAGCTCTGATTCATCCAAAGAAGACAACTGTCCTTCTAATTCCGACCGCTGTTGAATTGAACCGTAGTTTGTCAAGGCCAGAATCATAAGCTTGTCTTTATAGTGTTTCATGCAGGTTCTTTGGAAATGCGCGAGCTCTTGGCAATGTCCATCGTATACTGCCTGGGGCGATAGAGCTTCTCCCGTGTAGTCGTCCATAGCAAAGTTTGCGAAATGCTTAAACAGGTTATAAAGATCGCGGAAGAGTGCATTCTCTGGAGAGTGATAGAGTTGCGACAGGCGAATGATGGACAGTAAGTTCAAATCCTTGAAAAGCGTATTGACGTAGCGTCTGGTAGGGAGCTGGCTAAGTAGATCGATTAGGAACTCCAGAAAACGTTCGCAGTAGCGGAGGTTGTCTGCTTGTTCATTCTCAGGTCCATTCAGCCTACCCAAGAAATCGAGAAGCATTGTATAGAGCCATGACCGTTCAAAGCGCATTTTTGCCTTGGAAGACTCATCACCCGCATCATATCTTTTCCCGGTAGCCCTCCATGCCTTTTTCAAGTTTTGGCCTTTGGCTAAAACACGCTCCCTTGCCTCATCGGTCGCGAGATTGTGCCAGATCGATATCGCGACAAGAGGTGCGCATTCTTTCCGGATCAAGACGTTCTCTAAGGATTGGAAGGCGCTTATTATAAACGAGACGATAGATAAGCGTGATGGCGTAGCGAGTGACTGATCAATGCTCATAGAAAGAATTCGATGAAAGAGGTTGGAGAAGTCATCAGGCCGGTCAGAAAAGATCTCTGGGGTTCAACATTAGCTCGAGTTAATATAGTGCCAATCCGCCATTATCATACCCCATATAGGCAATTGCTCGCGTTGCTTGACGCCCACAATTAAAGCTAGTAGTAACACATGGTAGTTTGAGGCATCTTCCGTGTAGGTTGGCCAAAGGAACCTTTCCCCCCGGTTAGCTAAGAATGAGAGCAAAAGTTTTCATTATGGGTGATGCGCACTTTTCAAGTATGTTCAAGTTCTCCAATGTCAAAAGCGAGCGAAAGCTGAAGTTTTCAGATTCTAGGCGATCCCACAGCTCCTTCTTTATGACATCTTGCTTCACCTTGCGGGTTTTCGTCTCCAGCCAGTGGGTTTTAGCCAGCTGCACCCATGCGCTGTCTTCACGGAAATCTTCCACCGTAGGCCTCAATTCAAGGCCGTGCGCCATTGCCTGACGAGACTGTAAGCCCATTCCTTGACGTTGGGTTTGCTCACGAGAACTCCGAGCGCGGAATCGGATTTATCTGCGCAAGTGGTCCGCTGCGGCGGGATTTGGAAAGCTTCTGGCGCGCGGCTAGCGAGGTTAACTCCCGGCGTCTAAAGGACCCGCAGAGCCGCAGCCTCTCTCCCTTTGTTCACCAGAGCACAACACCACGCCAGCACCACGCTCTGTTGTTTTTCTCATTCCCACATGTCATCAACTGATCAGGATGGCGGACGTGGAAATTGAGTCCATCCAAATATACAGGAGATTGGTTGACGATCTTCTGGCGCGAGCTGATAAAGTCAAGCCACACAAGCAAATCGAGCCCCCGTTGACAGAAAAACACCTGGGTGATGCGATCTGGACACTCGATACAGAGAATGTGCAGACAATTAGCCAACTAGGTCATCAGACACAATTCGCAGCCGTTGAGATTGCTTTCAGAGAGAAGTTCTACAGCCTTTTGGTACGATTTACCCTCTACCCAGGAGTTTAAGTCTTGGACTTTTTGCTAACACCCATTGTCATAGGCCACCACCTCCATTGATGAGCCTTCCTTCATCCAGATCTGGAACCTTCTCGATATAATATCTATATTTTCTGATAACGGTCAGTACCCGAGCATACGCTAAGGAGTAACTTGCACGCTAACGTGCCACAGAACAATGTGAGCCTGGTTTGATATTTTGGTTGATTGAGGAGCTTCTTGATAGCCAAACAATCGACGGTTGCCGCAAGATCTTCGATTATCTGGAATCCCGGCGGGAGCGTAACACAAAAGTACGTATAGTCTCGGTCTTTGATAAAATGTATCTATTAACACGCCTAAAGAAACACTTCAAGCAGAAGAACTTAATCATTCTTCGCTCTTGCAATGAACTGCTCCGACGACTTTCCAGGGCTGAAGATACTGTTTTCTGTGGGCGTGTTTTCATATTCCTTTTCCAAAGCTTTCCCCTAGGAGATAAAAGCGCTGTCAACCTTCGTGGCGAGTATCATACAGAAAATGTGACCACGTTCGATGAGATCCCGGAAAACGCCGAAAATGTCGATATCAATACCGACGTGGATATGACAGATGTGCAACATAACCTTGGGAGTACTGAAGGCCAGAAGGAAGCGAGTGAAGCGCATGCATCGCCTGGCCCTGGCTCACAAACTCCTGATGGACCAAAACTACCAAGAGTAGTTATTTCTGCGAGCGGTGACAATAAAGGCGATCAAGGAGTCGACTTGGATGCATTGTATCCAATGTTCTGGGGCCTGCAAGCGTACTTCTCTGCCCCGACCAAGGTTTTCGACCCAGAGCATTTTGCCACTTTCAAGACTGGACTAGAAACCACCCTTTCTACGTTCAAGAAAGTAAATACAGAGCTCGAAAACTCAAGCGGCAGCAAAGCCTCTGAAGATTTGCGAAAATCTAATAAGCGAAAGCGAAATATGGATGAGCAGGAGATCGCGGGTAGTTTCAATCCCAAGTATTTAACAAGCCGAGATTTGTTTGATCTTGAGGTATGCGATATCGTTACACGATCCCTTAATATATCCACTAATGGTGCTAGGTCAATGATACTGCGTTCAGACGACACGTTCTTGTCCAGGCCTTGATTCTCCTAGACTTCATGCTTTCATTAACCCCGAAAGCAAAGGCGAGACTGACTAACTTATCCAATAAATCCGTCCTATATGGGTTCGTTTTGAACGATGAAGATGTAAGAGTGTATACCACCAGCATCTGAATGGATTGGACTAACGGATTTAGACGAAATGGGCCGTCAAAGTTAGGAAATCCATTGAAGAGTATCTCCAACAAGGCATTGGCGGGAAGTTCTACTATAGAATGGTAGACACTGTCTTATCGAGAGACAAGAACTGGGTTCGCTGGAAAGCGGAAGGTTGCCCATTGATTGAAAGGCCTCCCGTTTCTGTGGCTGAATATTTGGGTGCCCGTGAGCATGCCACCAAGGGATACTCCAACAAGCGTCTTCGGGCTTCACCCATGGGGTCGCTAGATCTCAAATTCCTTTCAGAAGGGGAGTCTATGGCGGGCGTGGAAAAACTTCAAGAATCAGACAGGTAGGCCGCTTTCATACCATGGTGAAAGCAAAGCTTCGTCATCTGACATCGTTCAAGGTTCACCGTCCCTAGCTCGGATTCATTTATGATGAAGATCATGGATGATGAGCTGGATATCGACACAGCCCAGACGGAGGAGGATAAAGACAATGCGACTCGGGCCAAAGACAGTAAGATTTGGCGCATACTACGGCTTTCCGCAAAATGCAAACTGGCTGCGTTCGATAAAATTGACGACGGCAAAAACCTAAACGCATTGTTTGAGAATCCCCAACCTACTGAAGGTACTCCGCAGGCTCCTGAAGAGCCCGCCCAGCCCGCAGACACAGCACCCAAGGCATTCGCAGATGTTGAGCCCGCCAACCTAGGGCAGGATCCGGTCCCTGATAATGTTGAAAACGGAGATACCAAGGTCATACCTAATCTGACAGCAAGCGATTCCAACGACGTGGATGTTGCCGACCACCTAGCAACGTGAAGTACGAACTCAACCTTGAGAATGTGGTGGCTGGGCAGACATCAGTTCCCCGTAATTGGCTCTGCTTAGCGCCCGGGTACTTGGAAAGTCTACGGCGCTGCCTAAGAAGGCCAATCTCACCGATATGATGCATCGTCCGTGGTCAAAATGGATATATGCATCAATGTCACCACGCTAGTGAAGACGGGCTGCAGGATGGTGACAGCAGGTAGTAGAAGGGAGTAACCGGTGGACTTCTGGGCTTATGCCTTGGTTTTATGAGAGGGTCGCAATGTTGGTTATCACGAGGTAGCCGTGAGATTATGGTGGGGTTTCGGGTTCACATAATTGGTCTATTCCGAGGCGTGGTTTACCGGCCTTGGTTAAGTGAGAACTCTTACTCCCTCCGGTCCTGTCTTTTGAATCCTGCAAGGGGAGGTGTGTGAGGCTGATAAAAACCGGTGTTTTATCCCTGCGTCTCTATCCCTCTCTTTTTTGGGGGAGGCATCCCGCTGTTCCAACTGTGATGGTTAATGAATCTCGTATCGGGACATGGAGCCCGAGCATAATCGAGGCCGGCTTCGGAAATAGCGAGTCCTGTGATGATCCATATTATTATTATGAGCCAGCTATGCCAGAAGGACTAAATAATCTCGGGGATCAACAACCCTAATTACATCGAAGGGTTCCTGCATAAGGATAAAAACTCATTTCTGCTGGTAAACCTATGCATTGTTGTCATCTCAAACAACTGGCAGCGTGGTGGGTGAAATGGGAGAATTTCTGGTCCCTTCGAACCTCAATACCTGTCATGCGAGATTACAGTGTCATTGCTGGGGCTGATGAGTGTCTAGATGATCTGATACGCCATGTTTCACCGCCCCAGCCCGATAGAAATTCCGTTTATTCAATGCAAACCGTCGTAATTGAGTAAAATAATGTTTTCCACATTTTTCCCCCTCTTTTTTTTTTCCTTTCTTTTTTCTCTTTTTTCTTCGCTCTCCTCTTCGGGTTGTCGGAGATGACAGGGTCTTATTTCATTTTGATCTCTCTTCCCGTGTTTCCGGTACATTTCCACCCACCCATGAGACAATCTTTCTCTCTCGATTTTTTTTTCTAAACAAAGATTCTCCCTCCATCTTTAAATAAAAAGATTTAATAACTTTCAATGCCGAATATGGTTCAATTATGGGTACTTTATGATAACCTAAACAGCTCTAGAGAATTCGAGCCCTTGAAGTGCCGGATTATAGAGAAACATCGATGATGATCAATATAGCTTTATCCAGTGACTGCCTACCTAGGTAGGTAGCTACGTAATAGAATAAAGAGGATTATAAAATCCATTGAGTTTGTTCTTCTGTTCTCTTCACTTTGGTTGGGGCTTTTTAGGACTAACCAGATGATAGGCCAATCAATAGACGCAACGCATACCTCGGTGTTTTCATCGCTGGTGTGATTGATAGACGGGATCATGAATCAGGAAGGACTCCATAAGAGCACTCGAGAAAATTAATAAAAACAATAAAAATAAAATAAATAATAAATAATAATAATGCGAAGTCCATGGAATGACATTGTTAAACGACGTTTCATCGTGCTCCACGCACGGACCAGTGGGATCACCCATGGTTCTGTTCAGGAACTGCTGAGGATTTTTGGCTCGGACTCCATTGGACAAGACAAAAAAAACACATCTTGTTCTAGACCTTGGAAATACGATACATACCTTACCTTACCAGCAGGTTTAGGTGGTATCATCGAGGTTTAAATGCCCAAGTTCTTGTTCTTAGGTATCATATCATTATTATTTGTTTGCTTCATATTATTATTATTTTTCCTTCCATTTCAATCATTCCATTCGATAAAAATCCTATCTCTCAATCCAATCGCTGCCGGAAGCAGATCATAGATGCAAACATCATGATAGATGTAAACGCCGATCTCGCATCCGAGATTCAACCCTACTTGACTGGCTTGCGTAATAATATGATCATGGCTCACGAATACCCACACGACAAACAGGATGTCATTTCCACCATTGCACCAAAGCAGTAGGAGACGATTAAGATCTGATCCATCGCAAAACCACCGAGAAATTGGAAGGGGCCCACGATCTCTCTTGGCGTTGACGCGAAGCCTTGGGACTGATTAAAGTTGAATCAACCAACAAGAAAAATAGAGTAAAATAAAATAAAGAAGGATCTTTTCGCTCTCTTGAGTCCACTTCTTTTTCTTCGATCGTCGTCGAGATTTGCCTGGGATCGGCTTCCCCGCACCGTTACTGGGATGCGATGCAAGAATGCAATGAAATGAACGGATTCCTAGATGCTAGACGCCGTCATTCCCTTTGCCCAGGTCCTATAGGGATACTTCCCTGACCTCCTTTCCGTCCAGGACCTGCCTATAATGACCATGATCGTCTTGAGAGATCGATGATCCACCCGATTGATTTCTTCATTTTCTGCTTTTTTCGATGTCCACGAAAGGTGGTTCTGTCGCAGTTGAGCTGAGCTGAGCATCATGCCATAAGTCTCTCCACTCTCCACTTTGTTTGTTGGATCTCCCGAGCCGACGAAATCTAGCATGACGAGATAGATCGATGTCTGTCTTGTCCCATTTGTTGCAATGCCTCCTAATACTACCCACCAGAGCAAACATCATGGGAAAGCGCAAAGCAAAGGGGAACCAAAACCAAAGTCCCCCACTGGAGAAAAAAAGACCAAAAAAATAAATAAAAAGGGGGTGAAGCAATGGCTGGCAATCATGGATCAGAATCGGGATCTCAAGTGAGCAATACCCGAGACATACACTTCCCGGCCCCCCCTAAGTGGGATGAGAATCGAAACCGGCGGAGACCAGTTAGTACCCAAGTCAGTGGTCTGAAATGAACTGGATGGCCTACGACCCGTCAGGATGTGCTGCGGTCCCTTAACTTCGATAGTGTCTCTCCCGAAGGAAGTCATGAACTACGAACTAGTCCGGAAAGGTTGAAGCTCCAATTAGTGGCTCACAACGACAGGCCACTAGTTGGCTTGCTGAGGTCGCATCCAGCACTTCCTATTCGGCCTTGTTGCAGACCTTAAAAGCCAAGGCCGTTAGAAGTTTTCCATGTGGTTCTTTTATCGCTAATGTTTACGCAGTTTGGCCACGACGACGGAGGATAGAGTACATACTTCGGGACATATTAATCCCCGATGGTTAATACGATTGTTACGTTCCCCGTTAGGTATTTAACTAAACCCATTTAATATTTATCTTTTTTTCTCTCTCTCGCTTTTATCCCCCCTTTAGTTTCGGTGTATTTATTCAAATAATATTCAATGCATATCTATCATTATTGTTTACAGACCAGTTTTAATCATCGCCCCGATTGTGGTTCTGATTAGATTGACATGTTGGCCCCCCTTACATGATAAACGCCGTCGTGGTATGTGAACTTTATTGGAATATCCCGAATCTGCATGACATCTGGGCCAAGATCAAGATGTGCGGGAATACATACCGTGGCTCGTAAGACTGGTGATCATAGGGATGATGATGATGACGATAAGACGAATGGAAAATAGTAAGATCTATTATAGTTAGTTGTGGTTAATATTATTAATTATTTTTTGTTTTATCACCTTGGGAGGAAAAAAAAAAAAAACAACAAGGAACATAAACGCCGAGCCCCACAGTGTTTGGTTTCCACCTTTCGGATTCCTTTGCCTTCTGTTTTCTCTTGTTGTCTTTGGTTCATTCTCCTTGTTATTTAACTGTGACTGACCTTTAATTTATAGAATCCCCTGTAATTATTCTTTTAATTAATTAATATTAATATTATTTATTTAGTGTATTTAGTTTACTAATAAATGCATAAATCAAGAAATAAAATATTTAGAAGATAAAAAAAAAAACATTCACACACACACTCACCCACTCAGACACACACACCCTCCACAATCCCTGCCGGATTCCGCCCGGATTGTTTCATGCAAGTCGTCCAAGTGGAGAGGCTGGCGTCTCGTCTCCTCCAATCCTCTTCTCCAACCACCAACATCCATCCTTTCTTCCCCCCTCCTCCCATCATCCTTCCCTCTCCACTGCACATGAATCCGCCACCCTCAAACCGTTGACTACATGATTTTAGCGTCTCGCTCGGTTCAATGCCCGTCCTGCTTGTCTCTGCGCATGGTTCGCTCCTTGGTCCTGTCCCTTCGGCCGCAAAAGCTCGAAACTCGGAATGTCGCTGCATTTTCTCCGCAAACCCTGGCTTTCCTACCCACTAGTCCATGATGGGCTTGGGAGGTTTTAGATGGCGCCCCATTTTGACCCCTCCAGCTGCAGTCCCAGATCCCTCCTAGGAGCCATACGGAGTTCAATACGTACCACTCCTACGTGTACCGTGTTTTTACCTCTCTGCCCCTATAATCTGGTCGTGGTTACGGTTGCGATTTGTGGTGCTTCCCATCGGATAGACCATGATTCGGAGGGATACATTGGTTGACAGCCGATTCGACCAATATCAGTCGTGCGATCATCCCCAGAAATGAAGGACTGACTCTGGTTTTGGCTGTGTTCCGATGGAGTACCCCATTCCTACCTGTTGGCTCAGCGTTGTTGATTTTCAAAGTCTCTTTCCTTTTGGGTGTAGAGGAGGATTCCTTACACATCCGGTCTTGCCCAAGAGACATATACTCCGTACGCGGAAAGAAACTTAATATCCGCTATCACTGGAATGCCTCTTCTTGGCTGGGTGGTGGCGGGCAGCCTACTCCGGACATAGTGTGTCTTCTAGTCTGAACAACCTCGCTTGTGATCGATGCATTCATTATCCGGTCTCCGGCGGATTATGGAGCCAATGCGAGACTAGTACTGTCGGTAAGTCTTCCACATGGCTGAACCACAGTATCGATGTCGCTGGACTTTGGGCATCGGATGAGTCAGGATGAGGTCCAACAGGGCAACAAGGGTCTATTTACCCTCCAAACAACGGTTGGCTGGCCAGGACCACAACTTGTGGATGTCAGACTAGGGGAATCCCAGACTCCAGTGACCCGCACGATGCGATTCGATGCGATCGTCTCTGCCCTAGTTCCACGTCGGAAAATTTACGTGCAATGATCGATGTCCATTCTGGGGGCCGGCATGAGAGCCAGGCACACTCCATGGAAACTGGAGGAATAGTTACAGCCAGGCATATTAAATTTTGGATTTGGGGGAGCCACAGCTTCAGCCTTTTCCGCCGATTTATATCTTAATTTTTTTTTCTCTTTTCCTTTTTCTCCCCTTTCTCGGGATTTCTTATACAAGGCTGCTCTTTCGCTCGACAACGTGGAGTTGCAGTTTGTCAGTTCGCCACTTCGCTTCGGCCTAGGTACCGTTACATACCTTCTATATCGCTCGTTGTGGCTTCGCCCTTTTATTATTATTTTTTTATTATTAATATTTTTTAACAAAATTCTTTCTTTGTTTTTTTTTTCCTTTTTTTTTTTCCTTTTTATTTTTCCCTTTAATCTTATTTTCTTACCTTCCATGAATCGAGGGAGATCTCGATGTAATCCCGAAAGACAGTTTGGTTGGTTTCAGAACGGTTAGGCGATAACCCTGGCTCCGTGGTCATTTTAGCTGTCTTCGTCGGTCAGAACATTCGATCATCTCCATCAGCATTTTTACTGCTGGTGTCTAGTACATCTAGCTTCCCCAGTTGGAGCCAACTGATTCCCAAAGGGCTCGCCAAGTCCCTCTTCTTCTTTCTCTCTTTTTTTTTTGTACGCATATCCGAGATCGTGCACAACGGAGGGCTGGAAGCAGTTGTAGCATGGTGTGAGATTCTCTGCTATCAAACTATCTCCAATTGTGTCCTCATCTATCCTTTCGTTTTCTATCAGTTGTGCATTTACCGTTTTCATCATCTTATTATTTTCTGTTTATAAAGTTTTTACAAACGTGTTAGCATCTTGTATCTGCCTATCGTTTGGATTAGCTTCCTGTATCGACAAGTGCGAGTCATTCGTTTCCCTGCCACTGCAAGTCTCTTGTCAATGGGCGAGAGTTCCTTCGTTCCCTGCACAGCTGCATCCTTAGCATTACTCTAGGTGGTCAACGTGAAAGATCCGGTGGACCGCTGTCGGAGCGTGATCAAGGCTGTCTTTCTTAGCCACCCCCATCCCTCCTACTTTTATTTCCACTGCCGTGATCATTTTTTTTTCTTTTCTTTTCTTTTCCCTTTTTTTTTTTATATTATTTTTTTCACCCGCTTGGCTAAGCACTGTTTAATCTCCTCTATATCCTCTTACCCACCATCCGGCAACCCCCCCGGCCGTATCCAGGACCCAGCAAAGGGATCGACCCTCCCAACCGCTGGCCGTTAGTCTTAGTTGAGACTGAGAAACTCCTTTCCTTTCCCCCTCCCTATCATTTGAGGAATAGTTAGTTCGGTGTGAAAAAGGAGTGCGAGAGTTCATTACTAAAACGTCCTTGGGTGTACGATCTTGATTTTGTCTGTGGTGCTTTTTTATCATCAGCCGGGAAAGGCTATTCATCCCTCAGAGCACTGGAACACAGAGATCCCATAATCTCCTTGCCTCCAGATCCACCTCCACCTCCCTTCGTGTTTGGTCCAGGTTCTCTTGGTTAAAGAACCCGGTGTTCCTCAAGGAACGGAGTATCTCTTCTAAAAGCCCCTTGT
Source organism: Aspergillus nanangensis (assembly GCA_015844325.1). Lineage (NCBI taxonomy): Eukaryota > Fungi > Ascomycota > Eurotiomycetes > Eurotiales > Aspergillaceae > Aspergillus > Aspergillus nanangensis. The sequence goes on along the minus strand of VCAU01000013.1, from coordinate 346,266 downwards.
CTTTCTGGGTGTGTTGTTCTGGCCAACGTTTTATCTCTATATCGACATCCTCACCGTATTGGGCCTTAACTCCTCATCTCCATCAACGCTATATACCACTTCTCTGCTGCGATACCTACATGGAGTAGGCTAGCTATACTCTACCATGTCAATCAGTGGACCTTGTGCATGGTTGTCTTCGTTGCCGCCTCCGTCAACGTCTCATTTATCTGCTATCACGAATCACTGGCCGACAGGTTCCTGGAATCCTGAACAGGTCTCACCCAAAACCAGGGTCTTCCCGGCGAAGTCCCCCCGATCGTGGGAGAAAATCGGCGAACTGGGCAAGAAGTCCCCTGCCACTATGCAAGCGGCCGTATTCAAGGCTGAAAATGCCTTCCGAGCGCCTGCTCCTGCAACAACATCAACCACAATCCAGTATCCAGGGGGGGAAATTCCCTTGAATAACTCGGAAAATCGGCGCCCAGCCATCGAAAATGATACTCCATTGTCACGAATGAAGCTAGATAAACTTAACCACAGTGAGTCTTTGCTTTCGGCTGGCCCCCGAGAAGGAGCCAGCCCCAGAACTCCTTCAGAATCAAGCCCGGAGATCAAGAGAGGGGACCATGAGAATTCCCGGGAGCTTGAAAAAGACCATGACGACATCATGGCCTCTTCAGACGATGGAATGAGCTCTCCAGGGAAGAGGGCCTTGGATGCTAAGAACGAGAAGAAGAAGATGAAGCGCTTTCGGTGAGTGACCAACTACCCATGACTGATGGGCTGATAGAGGGCTAACACAATTTTGTTAGACTTACGCATAACCAAACTCGGTTCTTAATGAGTGAATTCACCCGTCAGGCACACCCGGACGCTGCCCATCGAGAACGGTTATCCCGCGAGATTCCGGGGCTGACCCCGCGTCAAGTGCAAGTCTGGTTCCAGAATCGGTAAAGAGACCTCCTCTGCAAGAAGTCTGCCATGTGCCTTGGTCAACTAACGGGTCTTATTGCAGACGGGCAAAGCTGAAGCGTCTTACAAGCAACGATCGCGAGCGAATGTTGAAATCGAGGGCCTTACCGGATGATTTCGACACCACTCAAGTGCTCCGAACGCCCTTCGATGGTAAAACATCAGAGACACCCGTTGCGTCTCCCCTTCATGCGGCTTTGCTACGAGGCTAAATACTGACCGTTCCTAGATGCTCCTCACGGATGGATTGCAACGGCTGAATGATGACGAATATGTTATTTCTCCTCTGAGTTCAACATCAACAATAGGAAACGGATTTTCTTCCGCTGGGCCTGATCGAAATATGGAGGCGTACCCCGGAGCTGGTGCAATTGCCGGTCGAGCGCCTCCGGGCCCCATGTCAACCCTGCAGAGAAATAATCGCAATGCGTTTCCCTTCCCTCGATCCAGCAGTTTTTCAGAGCCCTCGTACAACACGGGGTTGCATTTCCCGGGTCGTTTCGCACGGCCCGGGGAGCCTCTTGGCCATGCCGGATTACCCTACGGACGACGGCCGATGGACTATGGTCTGAACCGACCAGCCAACGGTATGGTGGTTGGATATGAGCACCAGCGACAACTGGAAGGATCTGTGTCTCCAACGGGACCACCTGATCAACCCGTTCCATACCATATGGATAATCACCGTAAGACATCTCCTCCAACTGGCTTTTGTTTAAAAGTTTTATTCTTGGGACTGACCTTTTCATTTTCCATGATAGACCCACCGGTACATAGCTATCAGGCACCGTTGACGATGCCGGCTCCTAAGGGATTTGGAGGGATGGACATGAATTCCCATATGCATGGACGTCACATCCCTGCTTTACAATCGATCCCTGTGTCAGATGCTCCCGACTACCGACCATACTCTTACGAAAATCACCCATACGGCATGAACACCTCGCTTCCATATAATCAGGCCAATGCTTCTAGCATGAGCCTGCCTGCCTCGTTTCCTTCCGACACGAACAATGGCTCTCACCGAACTGCCAGTAGCTCGTCTGAGGACCGCATGGCTAATCCAGCTCCCGCGATGGATCCGTTGAGAGCCAAGTATGGCAATCAGACGTTTGAATACGCGAATTATTTATAATTTCGCTTACTGATTGGCAGGCAGTAAACCCTGGAGGAACTCAACTCATCACTTCCGCCCTACCAAGTCTGCCCTACCTGTTTACCTCTCCGTCCCTCCCCTTACATTTTTTTTTTTTTTTTTTCCCTTTTGAAAGCACTCCATCTTAATTGGTTGCGTTTTAATCACGGTCACGACGATATTAGCACGGGGCCATGGTCACATATGCAATGCGGCCTGAGCGTTACTCTTAATGTTTTATTTACCAATACCGACTGCACTATCTATTTATCTGGAGGCAAATCTGTTGTTTGCATATGGACGTTTATTTTCGTGTCATTTGCAGGAATGGGGACATAACACGGCGTTTTTCTTCTTCTCTCTCTTGTGGCTTTGGTTTCTGTTATCTTTGCTTCCTGATATGAGGGGAGATGAATCATTTATACTAGGCACATATACATCCGACTAGTCTCTTTTATTTTATTTAATATTCCGGCGCGTTCACCTTGTTTTCCGCCAATGATCTCCTAGATGATTCCAATATTCCAATTATCTCCAATCATATTCATCGAAATCATCGTCAATGAGATGGGCTGATCCTGGCCAGTGGCCAATCAAAAGACGCGGCTGAGTCAGGCTCATGGGACTTGACCAGCCCCCACCAATCAGGAGGCGGCAATTGCTAAGCCGTCGAAAGCGGCGGCGAATCCAGCGGCAAGTGACCAACCGTATAAATGTCGCTGGTGTTCCTGTCCAACTTTCGTGTTTCCAATTGTTTACTGATCCATCTACATCTCTCTCTTCCGTCTATCTCCTGCTGAATTGCTCACTTACAACAACCATAATTTATTGTTGTATACGCGCTCAAACCTCCTCCGTCTCATCTCATCCTCCCAACGATCATCTCTGACGTCATACACATCTGAGCTTTGACAGCTATACGAAAATGGTTCATCCCGCCTCCACCTGCTGCAAGATCTCCGGCGACGGATCTTGTGCTTGCGCTGCCCAGGCTAAATGCTCCTGTGGAAAGGAGAACGCCCTCCACTGCACATGCAACAAGGCCTCCACTGAGAACACCGTCTCTGGTGCTCGTTGTTCATGCAGTATGCTTCCCCCCTTTTCCTCTTTTCTTTTCTTTTTTTTTTTTTTACTGCAAGAGAAGATATATATATATATATATATATAAATTGTTCATTTGCCTCGCCGAAGACCAAATTGACTGACTTTCATAATTGTATAGGAGCTCGTCCCGCTGGACAATGCACTTGCGAGCGCGCAACCACCGAGAACCACCCCATCCACGGAGAAGCCTGCCCCTGCGGCAAGCGGCCATCTGGTATGATCTTCCCAACCTATTATTCGATTTGGGCTTCGGGGACAATTGCTGATCATTTTCCCGTTTATAGAGTCTTGTACCTGCGAGAAGGTTGACAAGGTTGACGCAGCGGTTGAGCAACTCGAGACCGATTTCACCTCTCGTGCGCATTAGTCTCGTTTGATGTTGAGAACGGGTGGGGAAATCAAAGTACCCTCTCCCCGTGACTGCTTCTCATGGGCACATCTTAATTATTATGATTATTATTTCTCTCTCTGTGTCTTGATTCTGGGGCTTGGTGTTGAATCGGGAGTTCGATGGTCATGGGTTATTTATTGCATTGCGGCACCCCGATTTCGTGGGACGATGGGATTACGTGCATGATGACTTGGGAAGTGTTTATTATTATGGAGTTTCAATGGAGATTAAGTACTCAAGACTTGACTGTTTGTTGACAGTGCAAACTTTGCGGGCACCACCATAACCATAGGCCTAGGTATTAGATTTGATGTTGTGGCCTCTTCATCCCTATGGCCCTAGCTTCTACACGCGTCCTTGAACAACGAGGTTGCGAATACCGCCCGAAGGATCCTTAGTCCCTGTCCGTTCTAGTCCTTCCTATCCATGACAGTGATCGACTTACGAAGTTGATATTCACCTAGACTACGGGAAACCGAAACTCAATTCCCCTAACTACTCAGAGTTTCGCTCTTTGTAAGGCACATATATACTCATTGATGTCAATAAAATACACCTGGCTATCTCGTTATCCCGTCGACATAGCTGTGAAATATAGAATGGAAATTAACAATGCAGAGGAAGAGGAAGAAATAGGCATAAGATGAAATGCATTTATGAAATTTCTTTCTTCAGGTTCAGAATCATCTTCGTCCCCATTCACCGTGGGCTGTAGTCTTCGTCTACTAATCTTCCGAGCGAGAGTCGCTGCTCCATCTGCTTGGCAAGAGCCGATGGGACTCCTTCCTGTGTGGCGCGGATAGTGACCCGGTACATCTATAAAGGGTCAGGTTAGCTCTAATATATCGATTTCCTGGCTCCTTCTAGCCACGGACTCACCTTCTTCTCGTAATTCGGCTCCAGCCGCAGAAGACACCCGGTCTTGCCATCAGCAAACTGGAACACGGCGCATCCCACAATGTTCTTCGGATTGGGGTCCACCCCATCCATAATTTTCCAACCAAAGCCCTCCACAAGTTGTCGAGTAAACGACTCACCAATGTCCTTGGCCTTCGCTTGAACGCTAAACGTGCACTGGGCTTCCATCGGAGGACCACCGATCTGGCGCCAACGCTTGAAGAATTCTTCAGCAGAAAGTGCCGATGGTTCCATATACCGATGCATAAGAACAGGGAGTTGTAAAGTGTAGGCCTGGAGAGCTCCCGCAAGATATGAGATACGGATCGTTGGTGCATCCGCAAAAGGCCCGCGAGCCTCAAAAAAGAGCGTTTGCTGAGTTTGGCCAGCTGGTGGGAGGGACGCTTCGGGGAGGCTCTTAGTGTCGACCTTGAGGTTAGACCCAGCGGGGTTATCCACCGTTGTAGTTACTGATCCGATGGCGAAGTTGGACTTGTTGCTGAGGTAGATCTTTACCACACCCATGTGGCCACGGTACTCGGACCGCATACCCACCTGGATCTGAGCGTCCTCGAAAAGAACGCCCTCGCTATTGAAGTACAATCGGTTGTATCCGGGTTCCCATTCTGGCGTAAGATGCGCTGCACTGGCCATGTTGGGTGCGGGAGCAGAGGAGGCGCTGAGGTCCAGTCCAGCCAGATCACCCGAAGCACTAGAAGACGCTGCTCCATTGGTCCCTGTTTTTGTACCATTGACAATCGTGGTGAATGTCCGCTTAAGTCCCGTGTTTTGCGCCATGAGGACTTCTTTTTTATCCGCGTTGGCATCCTTGCCGCCCACGACCCATGTCTTTTTGTCAGAAGTGCCGGCCGTCTTTTGGTGAAGCCGAGACAGAAGAATCGATGCTCTCTCCGAAAATGGGGGCATCTCGTCACAGACTGTGCGGAGAAGGTCATCTGAGGGAAGAGTCGCCAGCGACAGGTATTCAAAAGCGCGCTGCTGCAGTTCAGAATCAGGAGAGTGGCTATACAGGCGGAAGATGTGTAGCAGCTGCGGCTTTATTTCGGGGAAGAGATTGACAAATTTGACGAACGATGACAAGATCATGGCACGCGTGTTGTCGGTGGTGCTGAGCATTTTGGCTTGCAATGCCAGGAACTGCTCGATGGGGCTGGAACCTTCATTATCCGCGACTAGGTGCCCGAACTCTCCTAGAACATAGCATCCGATTTTCACTAAGCTTTCATGGCAATCGGTCTTCAAGTAGCCTAGGAGAGTGTGGGCGGCGTAGGCTTGTAGCTCTTCGTTATTGGTAACGATCTGAATGACCCGCTGCCAAACCTCATCGTTTACATGGTCACCTGCCAACGACAACAGCTTCAAGGTCATGTCAATGTACCATTGAGCATCTGCGGCATATTTTTCAGTGAGGATAGCAACTTTGAGCACCATCTCCTCCCGGATCGCATAGTCGGCGGTTTGGAGGTACCGCAATAGTTCGTTTACAATTGGGCCCGCGTTTGTTGTATCGCACATACTATAGATCAGATCCAATCCTTTACGCCGAACGCTGATATCCCTGTCACGTAGTGAACCAAGGATGACGTTTTGGTGTTTCTTGATCGGGTCCAAAGTCTCTGCCCTGGCCGAAAAATGCACCATAGCTTCCAGACCTAGGTATCGCACATTTGTCTCACGCGACTGAATATATTTGCCCAGACGAGAAGATATTTGCATCATCAAGGCGTGCTCAGTATCAAGATGAATGAGCAGATTGATAGCCTCGAAGAGAATCGCATTTTGAGCATTGTTTTGCTGGACATTCTTAGGTGTATCCATCGCAGCGTTCATGATTTGTTGCAGTGACTCGCGGATAATTTCACGAACATGGCTGTCCTCTGTATCGAATTAGCCGACGGCCAAAGGAACCCCCAAATCCAAAAGCAAAATATACGAATAAGATGGGAGACATACCAGATGGAGGATAGTACTGCAGCAAGCGCAGCATTTTGATCTGGATCCAAGGGCATGGTACTCGGTAATAGAGGTAGTCCGGCGCAATGTCATTATCGACTGCTACCTTCTTCAGCCGCTGCGCGGCTTTAACATAACTTCCTTTATATTCCTCCGGTTTGTCCTGGGCCAATGCCATGATCAATGATGTGACTGACAGAGTGACACCCATGTCCGGATCATCCATCAGCGAGATTATTCGTTCCGCCCACTCGTTTTGGACTATGTCCGGGTATTTGCGGTACAATCGGAGGAGGGTCAGGGCAGCCTTCTTCTTCACGAAGGCTTTGGAGGTACTGTAGGCCATGTTAATTGTAAATCCAAGAGGCAAGATGCACCGACTAATGCTTACGGGGAGATTAAGAGACGGTGGACATCGGTCGACAGCGCTTCACCCATCTCTCTGCTACCCACGTTGGCAACGGCATGCAACGCAAGACAATTATTCAATTCGTTGTGATCAAGCAAGTCTTTTCGTATACTGTTCACCACGAGATGCAGGAGCTCATGTTGTTCATGCAAGAATAATGTCACGGCCAAGTAACCAATCTGCTTCTCCGAATATTTTGGGGAAGAGATCAAGTTGACGGCCTCGAGGTGGCCGAAGTCCACATCGTAGCCTTGGATGTAGACATAGAGGAGCTTGCAGACATATTTCTTTTTCTGATAGCCGTTCAAACTGCCACCCTTAAACTTCTGGCGGATATTTGCCAATTCCTTGTTCACTCGCTTCTCTTCGAGCTCGCGGGCTCTAGCGTTCCGCAGGTCAGCGATAAACTGCACGAGACCTCGCATCGACGACATGATGAACAGATTTCGGTGATTGCCGCCCAATTCAAGCACAATATCTGTGTGAAGGCTGACAGAAGAAAGATCTCCCTAGTGGAAAGGAAGCTGTGCTCTGGTACTCCCGCACTGTCGTTCGTCGGAGCGCAAAGACACTATTGAAGATGACCAACGTTAGAGAATCATGTCCCGGATTGATCCGTCTTCACTCTATTGCGTTGTAGGTTCGGGTGGATGTCAGTAATCCTATGGCGCATGGATCATAGTGTGGTTCCTTTTGAGCAGGTCCGAATTGGGCGCGAGGGAGGTTAAAAGGGGAATTTGATGCGACGAGGGGTATTATGTGGCTAGAGGCTAGTATATCAGACTGGGGCAGAAGGAAAGCAATTAAAACAGGCTATACCGAGCTAGGCGAGTGAAAGGGGACGAGGTAGAGAGGGACAAAAGCACGATAACAACAATAAGGAGTTGAAGCAACCGTCACTTTCTCCGTGGTCAGCCACTTCCGCCGCTGATCCGGCGGAGATATCGGAACAATATTGTGCCGATGTGGCGGTGCATCTTATGCCTTTTCGAGTACTTTATGCTTCTTTGCAATACATATTATTGGAAAAACGAATAGGAGCTTCCCTAGGTATTGGAAAGATTTAATTGACATTATATATCCCACTATTTCCCCGGTAATGCAAGTCATTATTCATAGAGATTGCTTTTATACAAAGTTGGGTAGGTTAGGTACTCAGTACTAACTAGTAGATGTTAAATATGTAGCACTGTTATTAAATAATCTTCGCCTCACTCTTAGGTGGCCGATCTCCGAATACAGTTGTACCGACTCGAACCTCGTCACTACCCAAGGCAATCGCACCTTCAAAATCCTCGCTCATGCCCATACTTAGCTCCAGCTTCTCGAGGCCTAGTTCGCGCACAATTCGGTCCCGAGTCTCACGCAGGCAAATGAAATCTTCATTCTCGTTCTCGGCGGTTGTTGCCTTAGATCGCGCAATAGCACCGATCGTCATGAGGCCCTGAAGACGAAGCCGGGGGCACTTCTCCCCAATGAATCGGCATAAGGAGACTGCGCCATCACTGGGATCGACACCAGACTTGTTCTCCTCACCAGAGGTATTCACTTGCACGAAAACGCGGAGTTGAGAGTCTGCATCGGTGGCGCGCAACTCAGGAGTACGCTCGCCCCAGCCCCGGTCGAGAAGGGAGGCCTTCTTCTCAGAATCAACACTCTCGACGGCCCAGAGACCACGCACCTCACGAGCTAGTGCGGCACATTTATTTGACTGTAGACCGCCGATCATGTGCCAGCGAATGGTGGGAGGGAGGAGCTTAGATTTCTCGTGCAGCTCTTGTACGTAGTTTTCGCCGAAATGTAGGTGGGATGCGGGGGATTGATGCAGGGCGAGGATGTCGGCAGCGGGCTTGAGTTTGGAGACTGCGATGAGGCGAATTGGCTTATCTGAAGCTGGGATCCGCTTGCTGGCGGCAGCACTGACACGCGAGGAGACAGATGCGAGGTTGGACAGAAGAGTGGCGGTCCGGGTGGGGGAAGCGGGCATGATTGACATTGAGGTTAAATCTGGGGGTGGAGCTGGTTGCGACGTCATTGTCAGGGAATTAATTTAGATTAAGGAAGTGGGAAGAGGGAAGAAGGAGGGGAAAATCCAGCCAGAAGAAGATATCCAAAAACATCCTGGACCCAATTTGGAGATGCTGAGTGCTGAGTCATCGCCGTCACTTGACCCCACCAAACTTACTCATTGACAACTGCCGATCTGTAGGAACGGCGTGGACCACGTGATGCGGGAGATCGGCTCCGACACGTTCCGGCGGGACGATGGCACTAAACCCAGACAGGACCTTCGGTCACCAGTCTGGGGAAGTTGTCGTTGCCGTTTGCAGAGATGATGATGACTTCAAGGCCGTCAGTCAGCTATGGTGACATTGTTCCCCTGTTGGGCCTGATTTCCAAAGGTACGGAGCTGGCCGGACAGGTGGTGGTGGGTGCCTAGACCGCTGACCGAAGAGTCCTGAGGAGAAGAATTCACCCTCCAGTCCATTTAATTTCGGATGCTCCATCAGACCCTGATCCCTTGTCCCAATTTCGTTTGATAGACACTATTGTTATGAGGGTGATAGATCATAACGAGCCCCGTGTCTCAGTATACCGTGCCTTTGTTTCTTTTTATGGACTTGATGTGTCTCATCTTTCTTAGATGTCCTCAGTCTGACAGCCAAGAAACTACTGGCGTATCGCATCGCCCACATGGGCGCAGTCAGTTGGCCGAGCCAGTGGCCCACCCTGGCCATCTCGGCCATAAGGGCCAAGCCTTAGCTAGGGCGCAATCTAGAGTAACTCGTGGGCGAACAGGAACACCCGCAATGGGAAATCTCAGCAGAGACCATGGGATTGGATCGGTGGGCGGCAACGCAGCGCCAACGAGAGAATTCTCACATGGCCACTGCGAGGGGTTCCTCTGACATAAATGGAGATCCTGGAACCAGGAAATATTACTAAAATCACATCATTTGGCACAAACTCCACCGCCGTAATTCATTATTGACGATAAGGCTCCACTCTGTAGGCGCTGCAGATTTGTACTGACGTCAAACATTATTATTCTCCTACAAAGTCTGCCCATCATCGGTAGCCGCTTATTGTTACTTCGTATTTCAGTCGGCGACAAAAGAAGCCATCTCCTATTTAACAACAGCCCCAGCCCTTTGATTCTCTCTTTTTGGTGGTGATCCTCCTTTCTCTCTTGCTCCCTTCGCACTACCGTCAAATCTTTTTGTCTTAGTCTTCATTAGTGTGCTTCCATCTGGATCCCCGGACCCATTCTCTCTTTTTTTTTTTTTCTTTTTTGAGGGTGGATACCAGGATATGCATTAACCCGGGGAAATTTTGAAGAAGACCATGGATCGGGATACCGACTAAGGAACAGGCACAACTCAGACAGACTTGAAATACCCGCTCATCAAGTCACTATTCAACCACTCTACTTGTCACCAGACACCTTGAAAGACAAAACAAACTTACATACCGATTTACGATCGAAAAATACTCCAGTATCCTCGATTGATACACATCTTCGGCCAGAAAACCTCACGGAAGCTCGCGGAAACGATTTAAGCGCTCAAAAATTTTGACTCCCACGCGAAACTCATTGAAGTCCCTTTCCCGACCTGCGAAAGATATTTACAACAATCATGTGTCGACAATTCTTCACTCTTTATGCATGGTGTCAATGCGAAGAAGACGCCGGGTCTGAAATGTGTGGTGGACGCCAGCAAGAAAGTTGTCCCGGGACAGCCGTGGAGACGGTACATATGCAATGCTTCTGTAACATGCACGCGAGCAAGGGCTTCAAGAAGGACAAGTCCAAGAAGCGATCTTCTATCGATGGTCCGGATGAGAAAGATTCGTTCGGCCAGCGCAAGAAATGGTATCAGTCTCTGCTTGGGATGCGATCACGTACATTCTAAGTCTCGACTTGATTTGATTTCATGCTGCAAATATAAAGGAAAATGAGGCGCTGCGGGTCCTCCTTGTGTTTCATTTCCCAGGGGTTTGGGACGGGTTAGAAACTCGCTTGGAAGTGTTTTATGGGTTCTCTGAGTCAGGTGTTTTCTTCTTCTTCTTCTTCTTCTTCTTCTTCTTCTTCTTCTTCTTCTTCTTCTTCTTCTTCTTCTTCATGTTGTTGTTGTGTTAATTTGTTAATTGAGGCGGGATGGGCGTTTTTCTGGGGGGATCTTTTATTGCTTCTGGTGTTTATTGAATAAAGGAATTGTCTTTTGTATCTTCTGATGTATATGATTTGAAAATGCATGGTTCTTTTTGTTGAGCTGGAAGCAGATTGACGAGAGATTTACAGCAGTTGTATGGAGCCTGAACAGGATCAGAGAGAGATTCTTCAGAGATATTGAGAATGAAATGTCTTGGATTTCGAAAACAGAGAGAAAGAGAAAGAAGGGGAAGAAGATGATGAAGGAGAGAAAGAATGACAGAAGGGGAGATCGACTCTTAGTTTAACCGTTTTGAGGGGCAACAACAACAATGTTTGTTTCTCCTTTCTTCAACTAACTTTTTTTTCCCCATCTACTTGTTGTTATTCCTACCAACGCGTTGTCGGTAAAGAGCTATAAGGCAGACTGCTTTGCTGTTCCTCGTATTGTTCTCTCAGGCATAAAGAAGCAGTCCTCTCGCTCTCCTCCCCCAAATGCGCTTTTCATTTGCGTCATGGACCCCTCCAAGCGCGACGATCCTCCAGCTCCATCATTCACGCCCACCCCCTCAAAAACACCCGAACCCTCCCCCGATATCAGAGCATGGCAAGATCGTGTAAGTAATCCATCGCTAGTCGCGACTCCTGTTCCGGAGTCTTCGTCTGGTTTTTCGTCTCCTTCGCTGCTGTCGCCACTGGACGCATCCGCGCGTTCTGTCGCAACCCCAGTGTATACAACCCCTCGACGCACTACCAGCTCCAGCTCCTTGCGCGATGACCGTCGCAGATCCACGCCTAGTCTCAAAAAACGTTCATCTGCAGCTTCATTGAAATCCAATCATCAGAACACTGGCGATCCCACCTCTCCGCATCGGTCCCTGTCGCGTCGCTCGTCTACGTTCGCAACGTCACCGACGGCTGCCCCAACCGACGATCCAAACGACTACGCCATGTCGCTCAAAAAAGATACTTCGCCCTCTGCTGCTAGTGTTGCTGCGGGATACCTTCAAAGTGAGGTGGATCTTCATCAATCCACTGACCTACAGTCCCAGACCTTGGTGATCGTTCACGATGCTTGCTATGGTCATCGATTCTCTCGTCCCCGCGCCTCTCGCGCCGCCTTGAATTCCATCGTGGAACGACCAGAGCGAATCCTAGCAAGTGTTCTAGGAGTATCTGCCGCTTATATCCGTCTTTCCCACAGATATTCTGGCGGTCGGTTTGCTCCTCGCCCAGACCTGGATCCTCGTCAGCTTCCAGTGCCCCCGTTCCAGATCCGCAAAACAGCACGGACCATGGCACTCACTTCACCTGCAGTAACACATGTGCATGGCTCAAAGTGGATGGAGGATTTAAAACTCATGTGTGACGCTGCAGAATCGCGTCTTGCCCTCAACGAAAGAGAGTTGGCTCGCCCTCCTAATACCAATAACGACACGAGTGCCACGAAATCTCAACCACTTCATGAAGGTGACCTGTATTTATGCTCTGAATCCCGTGATGCATTTGAGGGGGCCCTTGGTGGCGTCTGCGAAGGTGTAGATGCCGTATTAGGCCCCAATTCAACAAAGCGCGCCTTCGTCTGCATTCGTCCTCCAGGACACCACTGCTCATCTGGCTATCCATCTGGTTTTTGCTGGGTCAACAACGTTCATGTCGGTATTTCATATGCGGCAATGGCACACGGCCTGACGCACGCTGCCATAATAGATTTTGACCTTCATCACGGGGATGGATCACAAGAGATTACATGGGAACAGAACCAGAATGCTATGGCGGCACCCCGAAATGCATCGAACCATAGAAAGGCTATGATCGGCTATTTCAGCCTACATGATATCAATTCTTACCCTTGTGAAATGGGGGATCCAGATAAAGTGCGCAATGCGAGTGTTTGCATTGACAAAGCTCATGGACAGTCGATATGGAACGTTCACTTGGAGCCGTGGAAGACTGACTCGGAGTTCTGGGAGTTGTACACAGCTAGGTACACCATTCTGCTCGAAAAAGCCCGTGCATTCCTCCGCCTACACACGGAACGTCTTGCGACTGCTCCGAATGGTCCTCGGCCTAAGGCAGCTATCTTTATCTCTGCCGGATTTGACGCAAGTGAATGGGAGGGTGCTGGGATGCAGCGGCATAAGGTGAATGTCCCTACAGATTTTTACGCAAAATTTACCCGCGACGTGGTCAGAATGGCAGAGGAGGAGGGCCTGGGGTCTGAAGGTCGAGTTATTAGTGTTTTGGAAGGAGGCTATAGCAATCGCGCTTTGACCAGCGGTGTCTTCAGTCACCTTTCAGGCCTTAAGTATTCAAACCAGAATCCTGTCACTTCAGATGATCGTCATATCGACCGCCTGGCTGCTGAAATGACAGATAGGCTGGGGCTATATGAAACCCCTCCTTTGTCTTCCGCCGAAGCTGCGTACAACTCTGAATGGTGGTCTCCATCTTCACTTGAGGAACTGGAGGCACTGGTCTATCCTCCCACAGTACCTTCAAAATCTACAAAATCCGCCCCAACTTATTTTGCCTCGACGCAGTCGTTCACTGCCAAAGTCGTCACGCCTCCTCGTGATCGCAAGTCGACCGGCTCTCAAGCAAGTTTTGATCTGGAGGCTTCGCTACCCCCAATTACATGGGCCACTGCGACTCATGAGCTGTCTAAGATCCTCATACCGACCTACCGTCAGACTACCAGCTGTCGTCCCGAAGACCTCAAAGCAGAGGCCTCGCGTCTTAGGAGGGAGCGCCAGACGGCAACTGACGGCGCCCGAAGTGCATCGGCTGCATCGGAGCATAATCGCATGAAACTTCGTGTTAGGAAACCCAAACCATCACTGCCCAGTACACCCAAGGCCGAGACTCCGAAGCGACAGGTGGCCAAGAACAATCGCAGAACCACCATCGATCCTGCCACCGACCTTCCCGATACGACGGTGCCAAAGTCTCCTGCTACACGGAGCACCCGCCGAAAGAGTGCTACTTCGACAACGACATCCACATCGACTCCGGAGCCTGATGCTTCTCAATCCTCGGACAGACCTCATAGTCAATCATCGCCACATATACCAAGTAGTGCAAATGTTTGCTCAAATGCTGCCCCCAGCGTTCGTAAGCCAAGCTCTTCTAGATCGGGGACTCCGAAACGCTCCGCTAGTCCCAGAAAGGTGCCTCCAGTACCCCGGGTTCCGGCTGCTTTTCTTCCTTCGGCGCACACGAACCAAGAAAACATTTTTTCGGAGGATTCACGTTCTTATGAGGGCGACATGGCGGAGAAGGCCCATGATGATTTAGACAGCTTGACTGCAGGGGTCCGAAAACTCAACATTAAACTGAAAGTTCCATCACCCGAGGAGCATGTCGCCCGAGAGAAGAAGATGGCACAAAGTCAACGGCGCAGGTCCGGTAAGGGATCTTCAATGTCCCCCAAGTCCCCAACCAAATCCCCAGCCAAGTCCTCAGCACCGAAAAAATCTCGAGCTTCCCCCACTAAGACCGCATCTCGCTCTCTATTCACCCCCAGTCATACCGAAGCTCCCAGTGATCATCCATCCTCTGGCACCGCCGAGCCCAAAGGCACATCGATACACGGCCTTCAAACGGTACCATTCGATAGATACACTACAGACCCGACCACTTTGCCGTCTACGGTCGAGCCGACCGGAATACAGTGGGCTGATATAAGTCAATTCCCCAAGCATGAAGAAGTCTCTGCACCATCATCTTTAGGAATCCCGTCCGCACGTATGGGTATTTTTCCGCCACTTACGCCCGGCACTGTGCAGGATGTCAACGAGCCGCAGCAGTCCACCTTGTATTCTCCTCCAGTTTCTGCTGTCCCGACGAGGCACGGCCTACCGGTCTTTACATCTAACAGTCCGATCCCTTTTGCGCCTACTGATACCGATACTGCTGGTGAGCAAAGATCATCTGAATCGCATCCTTGGAGTGGCCTAGACCACCGATTCCTGGGTCAATCGGAGGATGTTAATCAAGGCGGACAATAAGTTTTTTTTCCTTTCGGTCTTTCGATTTGGTAGTGGTGATGGTGACGGTGGTAATATTGTTGTTGTACTTGCTTTTGTTTTCCAACTGTGAGTCCTATTAAGGCCTATTCTTGTCTCTGTGATATACCCCTGTTAGATGTTGGAGTTATTTGGCAGGAACCCTTCAATGACATAATGTTTGCTTGTTTGTTATCTCCGGTCTGATCTCCGTGATCTGATAAGCGATAAGCCCTGATTACTAATTATATGGCTGAATCAGCCTCCGCATCATCTGGTGCCTTCCAGCATCATCTCCATCTTTGTCTGTTGCGCATTCATATACTTTACCCCCTCCGTCCCCCCCGCCCCTCTTTACCTTCATTACCCGGGAGGCCAAGCGCAAATATAGAGCAGCAGATTACCAGTCCATCCCACCATGACTCCCCCTACTCTCAATAGTGGACGATCGTCCGGCTCCCCGGTCAACAGCGAATCATTCACTCAAATGGCCGATCAAGACCTAGAATCAATCGGTCGCCATTGTCAATTTGAATACTGCAACCAGCTAGACTTCCTACCATTCCGCTGCGAGTCATGCTACGATACCTTCTGTCTTGATCACCGAACCGAACATGCGCACCGCTGTCCTCACGAAGGTGAATGGGCGCGCCGCCGAAACGCCACCACCGCTGCTGCCAACGTGGGTACCACGCAAAAACCCACTATCTACAACTCCGATCAATGCTCCCACCTCGACTGTAAGACACTTATCAACACGCTCAAGGATCCCGGAGTACGATGTCCCAACTGCAACCGACAGTACTGTCTGAAGCATCGCCTTCGCGAGGAACATAACTGCGCCAAGATGGGCCGGGCGGGGGTGTCAGGCAACAAAAATAATGTGAACAACCCCAACGAAACGCTCAAGTCAATGTTCGGCAAACTCCGCACATGGGGCAAAGATAAGAGTGCCAGTCTGACACCCGCCCCGAAACCGGGTAGCGCGAGGGCGACCGCCACCCAGTTAAATGCACTTAAGAGGGCTGCCAAGGGGGATGCAACGGTCCCACAGGATAAGCGACTATATGTGCATGTTGTCGGGACATCGGAGACGGAGAAGAATGACCCGCCGCGGGCCGATTTCTGGTTCGATTCTCGATGGAAGGTCGGACGGGTGCTGGATGATGCAGCAAAACGATTGCGGGTGGAGAATATGAACAACCGGGCAAGTGAGGAGGCACGACTGCGCATCTTCCATCTCGAGTCTGGAGAGTTCTTGGAGTTTTCGGATGAAATTGGCGCAGACAAGGTGAAGCAGGGCCATACGTTGGTGTTGTTACGGGGCGCTGGGGTGGTTTTGGGAAAGTAGATTTGCAGATCTGTTGGTTTTTTGGGATTGGGGTGCATTGCATAGCCATGATATCCATAGTTATTATCTACTTGCTTACTCATGGGCGCCAGGAGTCATCTTGATCTGTTTATAGGTTTATAAATTCCATTCATTCACTCCAATACTTAATCTGTCCGACTCTTCAAAAATCATCATCATCTTCTTCTTCTTCTTGCCCCTTTGTCATCTCCTTCGGCAGTTCCACCATCTCACCGCGCTCTTCTGAAGTGACCGAGAGCTCGAATTGGGCCTCGTCACTCACTCGGTCGACCATCTGAAACTCTCTCGCCTCGGAGTCAAAACTGCGAAATCTCGCCTTTTCTACAGGACCCGAGCTAAACGCATGCGATTGAGGTAATATCACCGCCAGTCGCCGATACTTGAAATAGAGACCTCCGAAGAAGACGACCTTTCTCTCATCGGGCTCACCGGCCTCTGCAGCAACCCAACCCCCATCCCCATTCGAGGTGTACCAAGTGGATGAAGGGCCGATCTCCCCAATCTCCACGACTCCTGCATGAAACCCGACGGAGATTTCCTTTTCCGTGTCCGACCAAGCATTCATCATGGCCCGTTGTGTCGTGTAGGTGGATGTGGCGATTATCAAGCCGCGGTCTCGAACATCCGGCCATCTGCGCAGAATGACCTCCGAGTTGTCCTTACACCAGACGCGAAACGGCGTTGTGCCGTAGACGAAGTCTTTGACTACTGGACCCTGTGTCATGAGGATCGCACCGAAGCCATCCTTGCTGCTGTACCGATACAAGGCTCCCACATCGGCAGGAATCCCAGCGGGCATGAGCGAAACCCCAGCTTCCAGCTCCACCTTTCGTTGGGTGACTCGACCGCACACTTTCGGACCCCATGACCGTTTATCTGCGGGTGCCCGATGAAAATGGTTGAACGGCGTGAGGCCGTTCTGGACGAGAGACAATGGATCGCCCAGGTTAATTGGCCTCTCATCCACCCCGAGAAGCGGCGTCCATTGTCCCAGTTCAGTGAGATAACCGCAGAAACCCGGCTGAAGGACTTTGGATGACTCTGGCTCGTACAGGGCGTACCCGTAAGGGTGCTTCAGCATAGACTGCTGGTAGAGGGCTCCTAGATTCGACATCGCCGGTTTCTACCCAAATGACGACGTGGATGGTCAAGGAAAGATTCAGCTGTTGTGGAGGCTCAGCTAGGCGTAAATCACTAATATTAGCGTGGGAGGGTGATTGGGTCGGCAATTACTTCTCCTCTCACTAGCAATACGAATGTGGAGTTTCCTTGCTTTTTTACCCCAAATCTCACCTGTCAGCTGGAGGCAAATGGCTCTCTTATTTGCATTGTGCAACCATTGCTAGGCCGACAATGGTCTGAAAGCCTCTCTCTCTATATAAAACACACGCTCGCTGAAGACTGGCCCAAACAACCACCAACCTCATCTGACAAAAACTTGAACATCAACCGGAATTTCGAATTTATTGGGCTGTCGATTTGACAACCATGACTACTACTAGTACTCAGCCCGCGCAGAATCAAATTCCTCAGCATTTCATCGATGCTGCCAAAGATGCCTTTGCACGAGATCGACCGTTGACAGAGGATCTTCGGCCTGGGAGTTTCTTTGATAACCCAGCTTACTTGGATACTCTGTCGCATAATGCAAAGTCCCTAATCTGTGCTGTTCAGGATGCGGGAGATCATCCCGATAGACCTGGGCTATGCCACATTCAATCCGAGTTGGCTCTCAACATGTATCTCCAATCGAATGATGAAGCACAATTAAATATGGCCTTCGCCTTGGCCGCCATATCTCTTCGTTATATACGAGCTGAACTGCCCGGCCGAGGGAAGTCCAATCACCACATGGGCGTCCTGTATCAGAGGAAGTGGGAACGGGAAAGGAACAACTCAGATCTTGATGAGGCAGTCCGGCACTATAAATTGGCCGTTGAAGTTTGTAAGGAGCCAGCTGGAGTGCGTGGTGAATGGGCCTGTGACGTCGCCGTTGTTTGCCTGCAACGCTATATGAGGACCAAGCAGCCGGAGGATAAGGCAGACGCATGTAGCCACTTTGACCGTGCCATTGAACTAGCTGGGCAGTCTCCAACGCGTGCTCGACATCTCTCAAACAAGGGAGAGTCGCTCTTTCGCATTGCGAGTATTAATGAACAGGAGAAAGGCTCGTTGCTGAACGAGTCCATAGCTTCCCATAACGAGGCAATTGCATTCTGCGACGCCCACCCAGGCCTTTCTTGCAAGCCCCATGCTCCCTATGGCATGATTCATCGCAACGCTGCTAGAGCCCACCTCGAACGCTTCTCTCTCGAAAAACAAACTGAAGATAGCGAAAAAGCGTGTTCTTTGTTTGAAAAGGCACTTACCTTTGAGACAATAGGGAGTTCCGACTATGAGCTGTTTGTATGCGAGCTCGGCAATGCCCGCAAATTGGTCGCAGAGGCGTCGGGTGATGCAGACCCAGATGAAAAGGCATGTGAATTGTGGCGCGAGTCTATTGAAGCCAACCCCAGCGCGATCGCAGTCAGAATCAGCTTAGCGGAAGCATATCGACAGAAAGCAGGCAAATCCCTAGATCAAAGCCTAGCCCAGGATTTGCTGCAGCAGGCTGCAACCTTGGTCGAAGACGCAGTCAAAGCGATGCCCTCCGGGTATCCAGCTCCCGGGGCGGTGTTTAGCCGTTGTGCCGCCGTACACTACAGCTTGTATGAAGCCAACGGTGATTTGTCGGGGATTGACAGAGCCATCGAATGCGCGCGGAAAGCTACGACTGACCAAGGGAATGAAAACTTGTGGGACTACCACCGCCTGCTCGGCCAGTTTCTAGTCTCCAGGTTTGAGAACACCCAGCGGGCACAGGATTTGGTGGATTGTATATCAACAGCCACCGAGAGTCTTTCAAAATGTCCACAAGGAGACTCCAAGAGCCAGGGTCATTGCCTATGGGTCATTGGGAAAGCGACACGGGCAAGCTACGACACATTCAGAAATACGGAACTGCTCCGAAAAGCCTCCATGGTATTTTTACATGCAAGCCAGCTTCTACGTGAAGACCCTTCGACTATATCTCTGGTGATGAACGATTTGGGAAACGCTTATACACAACTTTTCACCCATGATGCACTCCCTGAGTTACTAGAGAAGGCTATCGATGCATACAAGGAGGCATTGTCTGGGCTTCAGCAGTTTTATGGGACTGACCAGCATCCAGATATCTTCATGGTCAATACATCACTTGGGTATGTGATGATGCAGCGGTTTTTTCACTGGCGAAGCGACACCGATCTCGAGTCCGCGATCAAGTACTATCGGAGAAGTCTTTCACACATTGACGAACATCATCCTCGGTATGCCATACGCGCTGGAAATCTCAGCAATGCGCTGCAACTCCGTTCGGATATAGAAGCAAGTGTGGAGGATCTGAAAGAGGCCCGCAAAATGCTTATTACTGCATTGGAAGGACCAGTTTCACTAAGTGATGAATTGAAGACCGGGCTTGCTACGCAGGTCGGTAACGCCTATCTGCGATCCCACAGCATTACCAACCAACTAGCGGACGTGGAGAATGCTGTCAGCTACTATGACAAAGCCGTAGAGGCTGCTGGTACTGCATCAGCTTCCACTCGCGGAGCTGCAGTAGGCAACAAGGCTGTCGCTCTGAAAGAGCTTGCCGAGTACACTGGCCAGTTATCGGACTTTCAAGCCAGCCTCAAGACATTTGACGAGACCCTGCAGATGCTGAGTAAAGAAGACCGCCACCACTGGGGGGCCATGATGAACCAAGCGAATCTGTTATTTTCCTTGTACGAGCGAAAGATGGGCCCCGAAACCAAAGACTATGGATACCAGGCCCTTGAGAAGTTTGAACACCTCGCACAAATGCAGACGCTCCCACCTGGCACCCGCATCAATGTAGCGTCTGTGGCAGCCTCGCTTACGAACGATTTAGTCTCAAATCCAGCAAAAGCACGAGACTACATACTTACTAGCCTCGATCTACTCCCAGAAGCCATTTTAATGCACGTGACCAGATTGGAGCAATTGAGCCTCATACGCAAATACCAGTACGTCCCAGGAAGCGCTGCTGCTTTATCACTCATCGCGGGAGACCCTCCGAGTACTGTGATACGACGTCTTGAGGCTGGCCGTGCTTTCATCTGGGATCGCATTGATGGTAGGCCAACCCAGCTCGAGGCACTGGAGTCTGAGAACCCCGAACTGGCTGGCAAATTCCGCACATTACAGCAACGAGTGTCTCAACAAGCTCGATCTCCTGGAACCATGGATAACTTCGATTCAACATCCGTCGCAGCAAGCGACTCGAACAGGATGCAGCGCCAGCATGATACAGATGCCTATCGTCAGGTCTTGGAGCAGATCAGAGCGCTCCCTCACTTTGACTCGTTCCTAACAACCCCAGATACTGCTGCCGATCTTCAAGCTTACGCTGCAAATGCCCCTATTGTCTTCATCAATGCCACCAACTACCGCAGTGATGCATTAGTGATTACAAACTACGACGTACTTCATTTGCCTCTTCCATCTTTCTCTATGGCCCAGGTGACAGAGTATGGTGCGCTCTTTATGCACACACTTCAGATCTTTGGTAACGAAGAAGACCAAGCGGCGGCACTCGCACAGTATCAGACTGTGATGAAGTGGCTCTGGGAAGCCGCTGCGAAACCTATCATGGAAGCCATTGACTGGGACAAATACGAGCGTGGACCTAGCGGAAAACCACGCATCATATGGGTGTCGGCCGGTTGGATCAGTGTTCTCCCAATCCACGCTGCAGGAGATTTCCAAACTCCAGGCGAAAGCAACGAGCCACGCTGCGTTCACGATATCGCAGTATCGTCATACACAAACTCCCTGAAGGCTCTGGAGTTTACAATCCAGAGCGCGAGCCGCATGAAAACTCAGCCACTTACTCGAAGCCAACAGGTCCTTATTGTAGCGATGGCAACCACCCCTGGTCTCGGTCCAGATGGTGATTTAAACGTCGAGCCTGAAATCAACGCGATCGAGAAGATACTCTCGCCCTCATTTAGTATTAAGGTCCTAAATGAACCCGACTCACGAGCTGTCAAGGCCAACCTTGCGCCATCGAGAATTGCCCATTTTGCCTGCCATGCCAAAGCCGATGTTCAAGACCCTTCACGAAGCTCCATCATGCTCCAGGACAACCAGACCAAGCCTTCCCCGTTTTCTGTTCGGACACTTCTCCGGCTTGATCTCATAAACTGCGAGCTTGTGTATCTATCGGCGTGCGAGTCTGGAGCTAGCAAAGATCTCCGGCTACGTGACGAGGGGATCCATATTGCGGGTGGGTTTCATATCGCGGGTGTTCCGCACGTTATATCTACGCTGTGGAAAGTGTCAGATAGCGTTTCTGCGGAGTTGGCGGGCTTGTTTTACGCGAATTTGAGGAAGGGTGAACATGATGACGGGGATCTATCCAGTGCGCCGTACGCTCTGGATGATGCTATTGGAGAGATGAGACGTCGGGGTGTGCATCCTATGCTTTGGGGGCCCTTTATACACTCTGGGCCTTGAGGCAAATTTTGTGATTAGTTAGAGAGAGGAGAGTATGCCATGATGAATTGAATTATGAATGCTTTTCCTGACAAAAAAAGAATTTGAGGTATCTTGGCTTCTAATGCAAAAAATTTTAATCGACCATCAAATCCACCCCAACCCCCCGCAAGGCCTCTACCACCCACGACGGAATGTTCGTCTTCTCTCCATATAATTTGCCAAAAAACTCGCGCAAGAACGCAGGAAACCTATCCTCCAAAATCGCCTGGCGGGCAGACCCCATCAGGGATAACAAATAATGCACATTGTGAATCGTAAGCCTACATGCAGTCAGTGATTTGAGTGACCCCATAATTAACACATCGAAGAAACAGGTGGAGGGATCTCACAGATGAGCACCAACGGTTTCCTTGGTGGCGAGATGGTGGAGATAGGAGCGAGTGACCCCCAGTCCCCCCTGTTGTTTAGGCCGACATATAGTACAGGTACAACCTTCTTGCACTGGGCCATAGTCTTCGGCAAAAGCCTGATTGCGCATATTGAGCGTGCCGCTGGGGACTACGGCGTTTCCGAATCGCTATGGAGTATAAGTTGTCAGATAAGAGGAGGGAATGTGGGAAGGATCAATACTTACGGCAGTTCTGGTAGGCCAGACGCAGTCAAACATGTCGGCTCCGAGAGCAACTCCTACTATCAAATCCTCAGGATATCCCTAAACAGAGTCAGGAAAGCCAGGTAATATCAGTAAAGGAGGACAGGAAAATTTACCACTCCCATAACGTATCTAGGCTTATGGTCTGGGAGAAGGCTGGTGCAGGTGTCGACACTGGATGGAGCGTATTGATCAGTTTAGAAAAAAACCCCAATTAGAAATTAATTCATCGGGTATGCAACGTACACTTGACAAAATGACTGTTTCTCCTCTCCACCAGAGAGTCCTCCGATAGCAATCCCCGGAGTATCCCGGGCCACCATTTCCTCACAGCATTTCTTACGCAGATCCAAGTCCAATCCTCCCTGGATAATGCAGAACAGGTTCTGTCGGTCAGGGTACTTGTGTGCGTCGATGCATCGGTCCAGCCACCGCACGGATCTTTCCATAGCCTCATGGATTCTTTGGTGGTCTGGGGAGGTGGTAGCGATCACATCGTCGAGCTGCATGATAATATCGGAGCCGATTGAGTTCTGAAGTGAGATAGAGTGTTCTGGAGTAAGGAGCCTGCGCAGATGATATAAGAATAAACAGCCTACGATGTGATTCACAGATGACAGGAACAAACTTACATGGGAGAGCCATCATGAGGGCTCAGGAACCGTACGCCTTCCTCAGTGACGGTAGCCAATTTGAGTAGCGACACCATTTGAAATCTGGACAGCACTGGTGAGCATCATTCTATCTAGATAGCATGTGGAGCACGCACCCGCCGCTATCGGTCAAGATATTTCGATCCCACCCCTGCAATTTGTGCGCGCCACCTACGGCGTCCAGAACCGCCTGTCCTGGCTTCAAGCCCAGATGGTATGTGTTATTGAGACACAGCATGCAACCGGTCTGTTTGAGCTGGTCATAGGTCAAGCCCTTGAGCGAGGCTTGGGTTGCGACAGGCATGAAGATGGGCAGTGGGACGTCACCGTGGGGAAGATGCAGAGTGCTTGCGCGAGCTTTGGTCGTCTTGTAGTAACGCACTAGTCAGACAGGTTTAAAGAATCGGATTTAATCAAACGTACAGAGCATTTCGCATGTAGATCCAGCTTCAGGGCAGAGGGCATGGATTTGCGGGGAGCGGAGGTTGGTGGTGAGCCGGTCGACATGGCGGCAGAGGGAGCCCCTCGGTTGGTATTTGGGGTAATTAACAGAGGTCTGGAAGATGAGAGCTTGGAGAAGAACCGGAGATATGTCATATCATGTCCAGTCAGGCAGAGCGAGGGAATTGGGTGGAAAGGATGAGATGAGATGGATGCTTGATTGATCGCATTATCGATAAATCTGCCTGTTTGGCTTGTTTGCATTGGAAGGTTGGTATTGGTGCCTTAGGGTACAGGGTTGTTACCGTACGGTATGGATAAGTACAGAGACGCTTCTTCCCCGCAAACCAAATGCGGAGACACAAAAATCAAGCAAAAAGTAAGAATTTAAGCATATTAATTCTGTTCGGTTTGTTGTGTATCAATCAATCAATCAATCAATACTCTCTCTGCCTTCTCGAACAAAATCATACTGGCCCTAAGTAACCAGTATCTAACATCTCTCACTGTCGATCTCTCCAGTTTTTTCCCTCCCCTTGCATACAAAACCTCTGACAAGCCAATCTTCGACATGGAGTACATCGAAACCCCTTTAAATCTTTGCTTTCTGCAAACTTGGGGGCAGAATTATTTCCGTTTAATGTGTTGAGTAGGGGGATAATAGAGACTGTAACTACCCACTATTAAAAATCCGCCAGCCAAATGTCCCACTTGGATCCAACAGTACCAACCGGAGGAAGACCGACCCCCTAGCACCGATACATGCTAGTCGCAATCATGCGGGGAGATGTTTGTCCCCCCCCCCCCCCCCAAAAGCAAAGCAAAAAAATAGAAAAAAAGATTCTGTCCCCAAGACTTCATCCCCATCACCCACCATGGCCGACTTAGAGAAGACTCCTATCGACCGCTCTCCGGAAGTGGAATCTGCTCTTGATGTGTGTCTTCTCCCCCATATCTCCTTACAGTCACTGACCCGATCTCAGGTCTCCTCGCCCATTGACGGCAGCCAGGAGAAAGCCCTAATCCTTAAACAGGATCTGCGCATCATCCCTCTCTGTGCAGCCATCTATCTTCTCTGCTATCTCGACCGGTCCAATATCGGTAAACCCCTCATGCCTTCAAGACCACATGAGAAAACACATCCTCTAACATAGCACAGGCAATGCAAAAATTCTCAATGAAGACACGGGCGATGACCTCCTCACGGAGACAAACATGTCATCGTACCAGTATACGTACGCACTCCGCCCGCAGCCATCCCCACCCATCTAATTCCCACAGAATCGCCCTAATGGTCTTCCTCATTGCATACGCTCTCTTCGAAGTTCCATCAAACTACCTCCTCAAGAAGCTCAGACCAAGTGTACCCGGCCCCTTCCCACCCCTTTAGTATCGACCCCGGAACTACATACTCACCTCTCTCACCCACAGCGCTGGATCGCCTTCCTCATGCTCTCCTGGGGCGCCGCAACGATGGGTCTCGGCGGCACCAAAAACTACGCTCAAGTCACCGGTATCCGCTTCCTCCTAGGCGCCATGGAGGCCGGCCTTTTCCCAGGCCTTGTCTACTACCTCACCTTCTGGTACCGGAACTCAGAGCGGTCCATGCGTGTAGCTCTGATCCTTGCATCCGCCACATTAGCCGGGGCGTTCGGGGGTGCAATCGCCTACGGAGTCGGACACATGAATCAGGTCCACGGATTATCCGCGTGGCGATGGCTGTTTATTATCGAGGGTGCGCCCTCGTGCGCCTCGGCTATTATCGTGTGGTTCTTTCTGCCGGACTACCCCGAGTCCGCGAAGTGGTTGACAACCGAGGAGAAGGCGCTGGCAGAGCGCAGACTTCGCACTGAAGGATCGAAAGGTGAAGCGCATGCGATGACGTGGGAAGATGCGAAGGGCGTATTGACGGATTGGAGACTATATGCGCATTACGCTGTTTGTGATTCCCGATGATCTCCATACCCATGCCTATCTTTCCGATTCTAACCAAATGTTCGGGAGCCAACTAGATCTATTTCGGGATCTCGACTCCATTCTCGAGTCTTTCCCTTTTTACGCCAGCGATCACCAGCGGATTGGGGTATACTAACTTGCGCGCGCAGTTGATGACCGTCCCTCCATGGGCCGCTGCGTATGTGGTGACGACCGTGGTGGCCTGGTCGGCGGATCATTTCAATAGGTACGTCAATTACCAACTGGCATGGTTGGCCTATACGGGATGAGATAGAACAGGATAACTAACAAGGAGTCATGGACCACAAACAGCCGCGGTCTTCACTCCGCTTTGTTCGCATTTATCGGCGCAATGGGCTTCCTCGCCTCGGCCGTTCTTCCCCCAGACGCATACCTCGTACGTACCATGGCCTCGTAAAAACCGGAGGATATATATATATATATATATATTCCTCTAGACAAATAATGAAAGCAGTGCTAAAAAGATCTGGTCTAGCATCGGTACGGTTGCCTTATTGTTGCGACTAGCGGTGCGTTTGCCTGCATTCCGCCCTTGCTGGGCTGGCTGTCAGCCAACCTCCGCTCCACAGCAGGGACTGGGCTGGCGATCGCATTGAATGTATCAGTCGGTGCGCCTGGTCAAATTGTGGGCGTGTGGATATACAAAAGCAACGAGGCCAAACAAGGGTACCCAACAGGTCACTGGACGAACGCGGCGTTGCTCTTGTTCGTATGTGCGGGGTGTGTCCTCCTGCGGTTGTACTATGGGTTGCGGAACCGGGGGATTAAGACGGGGGAGAAGTTTGCATATTAATTGGGTGGGCGAAGGTGGTTCGGGATGCACAATACAAGGATGGATGGGTGGAAGAGGGTGGGGGCTGGGCAAAAAAGGGGAATTCTGGAAGATTTGGAATAATAATAATAATTATTATTATTCGTATTAGTATTTATAGACAACACACTAAAAGGGTTGTTGGGTCGGACGAACCATGGTACGCTGCACGTGAGGCCGGCAAAATAAGGTTAAGCTCACGACATGGCGGGAAATCTTGTACCCTGAAGCAGCACAGTGGATGGGGTATATTCAAATATAATTATAATTCACAATAAATTATAACAAGACATCAGGCGAACATGGCTCAAATTTTCAAATTAGAAAAAAAAAAACATCCAAAATAATTGGGTGTGAATCATTTGCCCTGGGTCAAGGTCGACCAGCAGGCGTCCACTAGTCTGAACCCAAGACACACTCATAGGTAGTGTACTCGATTACACAGAAACCCGAAGCCCAGATAATTGGTAACTAGTACATACCTAGACAAGGAAAAAGTTGGGGGCCCACAGTGTACACACACACAACGGCCCATCTCCCCCTCCGTATTCTGAAAGAAACACCATCCACCGCCGATCAACGGGCGGGAGGATGTAGGGGCAGGGACCAGTGAACGTGCGTCCCAACCCTGAACCGGGACAATGGAAAGGGAACACCATATCTGACCGCCTGTCCCACTCACTCGGTTCAACCTGGGAAAACGATCAGCAGAAAAGTGCCTGCCAAGGTAATTAATTGCTTTGCGACAAGAAACAGATAAGATATCGGCAGGTACGCAAATAAATAAGGAATAGGCAAGGCCGAGTACTAGGTAGCTCAAAGTAAAATATCACTTCATAATTGTTCATCTGTCGTCAACATAGGAGTATAATCCGAATTATGGAAAATGGGGGAGGGAGCGCTGTCACATTAGGAAAGAAAAAATAAAGAAATCAGACGAAAAGAGAAGAGGGGGAAAAAGACAGAGATACACAAGTGGGTCATACATAGGCCACCACTGAAAAGTGCAACCCGAGCGATAAGAAAGAAAAGAAAAAGTTACAACCGAAACGACCCAATAATCCAGCAGGGAAGGAGGGGGGGGGGGGGGACGTGTGCCGATTAGACACCGTAAAATATCTGGAAGTGAATTCACACACTCGAAAGAAGCCCGGCACTGAAGGAACCGAAAAAAAAAAAAGAAAGAAAGGAAAAGGAAGAAAAAAAGAGTAGAAGGGCGTGTATGTCGACAGCCGAGAATGTTGTACACGTCTGCGACACCGGAGGAATCGGCATCAATTCGGAGAGCGTCGTTCGCACAGGGAGGAGTCGGAAAAATCGAAGAACACGTAATCCACAAGTCCCAGCAGCAGTTCACAGCAATGGGGAGACATTCAGAAGCAGCAGGAGGGGAAAAAGACAAGAAAACAAAAAAAAAAATACAATTCTCTTCAATGCCGTTCACGGCCTTCTCAACGACCACCCATGCCTCGACCATTGCCTCGACCGTATCCAGGAGTAGTCTGGGGGAATAACTGGCCTGGGTAAGTGGTGGCCAAAGTGGTGGCAGCTACGGGGTTAAGTTGTTTGAGGGCGACCTCTGCGGCATCTTCTTTGGCGTTGTGGACATATTGGCCATCGTACCAGTATCGTGCAGAAATGTTGCGCCCTTCAATGGTGACGATGCTGGACCAGGCTGTGCGACCTCCTGATATAGAGAAACACCAGTTAGCGAATGGTACCACTAAAGTTTGATGGGGAGTAAAGGACAGGAATTGCAAAAGTCGGTGAGGAGTAAATCGACTCCACCACCTTCTTATGCCGAGATACGCAGAGGACAAGCATTCCGCAAAAATATATAAATCAACATCGACAGATGACTGTAGAATCAAAGGAAGAAAGATGGGCGAGATAGAAAATGAGTCGTTGGGGAAGGGGGAGTAGTCACCTCGTCGTTCAGAGACGATATTGAAAACGGGGGCTTGCAGTTTGGCACGTCGGCAGTAATCTTCGGGGATTGTCTTAGCATATGAAATCATGATATCTCCTGGAAGGAGTGGCAGCGAAGTGGGGCATACCTTGAAGCTGCACTTGCCAGGACACCCGACCAGCATTACCTCCCTGTGAGCCAGTAGGAGAGGACATGATAACGAGATTGGTTGGAAGAGAAGCTTGTATCGGATCAATCTCTTCTTGACCGATTCTAGGAGCGAGCAAGTGGAAGATATCAGGAGGATCCAATGCCCTGGGATGGGGGACGAAAGTACGATTAGGGTAACCGGGAAGGGGAAGGGGAAGGTAACGACCCGTAGGGGCACACAACTAGATCAATTGACGGAGACAGAGAAGAAGCGAGGAAAAACCAAAAACTTTTCGGTGATCACTTTTAGTTCTCCTTGAACTTTTTTGATTTTCCTTGGAAAAAAAAAATAAAAACCCTGCTTCCAAACGGTGTTGATGAATATGGGAAGCGGGGAGTCATATAAACTGTGGGCCATCCTTCGAACCCTAAAGCGTCACTGTGCAAGACAGCTTTTTTTTTTCTGGCGTGACAAACACGGAACCTAACCATCAAACCTAACAGACGGACTTATGCATGTCGCTGTGGACATGGCACAGCGTCAGCAAATTCCCCCCTCCCTTATCCTCCACTCAAGGAGCGCCAGTTGCATGGAGAACATGCGGATCATTTTGAGGCTGCAAGCTGGAACGGCCCGGCGCACGCCGACTGAGAATGTACCCTTGAAGAAACGCCAAACGTCCAGGGAAGAAGGCCGCTAGTCTCCACACACACGCCAGATCTATTGACGGACAAGGAACAAGGCGACGTCCAGTGCGGTCCAAAAAAAGAAATAACCCATTAAAAAAACCATAAAGTTGTACAAGATAGTACTTCCGAGAAGCTGGACAACTCATAGCTTCCCTTTCATTCCTGGTCCGGCGCGGTCTTAGAACCTTCCAGGTTCATGGTTGGATTTGATGGTTTATTTTTCCCGGGATTTGTTATTGTTCGCCCTCTTTTCAAGACCGCATCCCTCATCGGGTACAAACTGAGGATTTGCCTGATCCATATTCTTCAGTATGGGAGTACATCTCTTCTGGAAAGACTTGGATGAACGGTAGTGGGTGGGGATTTGATGGTGGTCTCGTTGCCCAAAAGCGGAGAGGGGGCCCATAGGACGAAAAGCGACGAGTTGAAGCCAGAATCAATTCCCTTTGACCACTCATGGAGATGAAAGCGGGCCCCCTGGAGACCACTTGCAATGATGCCAGCACATCAATGATTTTTTAAATTATTTTTATTTTTGTTTTTTTCTTTTTTTAAAAAAAAATAAAATAAAATAAAAACATCAAAGGAAGCAATTCACGACTTCTTTGGGGGCTTCTCAGCCCTAGAACGGAAAGGGCGATACCTGACTTAAGATGGGCCGCTCTGCATGACGTCGGATATGAAGAGTGCAAAGTTCCAAGCGACCACGGTGTTAATCTTTCTGGAGGAGGTGGGGGAGAAATGGTGTTTCCTTTTCCCCCGTTTCGACTAATGTTTTTTTCTTTTTTTTTCTTTTGAAAAAAAAAAAAAATTAAAAAAAATTAATTGTTCATCGATGATCCGCAGCCCGATTGTTGGAACCGTGTCAACGGGCGGCCAGAGAACCTCAAACGCGTGCCACACCTGTCTGCAGGGAACACAGGATGCCAGCGAAGAGAAATATTGGGTCTTGATTTCCAAAGACCCAATCCATCTTGGGGAAAGGGACCCTCATGATTCGCTGCTCCCCTCTAGCACCGTGTTGGGCATACATACCTGCATCGTCATAGATTCGCCCTTGATCGAACAAGACGGATGACGAAGGAGAAAGAGATGGGGTTCAATCCGGTCGTCCCAAGAGCAGTAGCATAATCTCAAAGCACCTGCATAAGAAAGATTAGTCGAGGCCACCGGGGAAGAAGCAGCATAGAACGCGAAGGGTTCCAACGAACACCTCCCGGGTATGCGTAGCCGCCATTATGATTCGACGCGACGCATAGTTGGGACGAGCCTCGATCTGCCCCGCATTGGTCTCAGGACAAGCTTAATTACCTTCTTCCCGTGCCGACGGACATAGGCAACGCGACAGGAACGAGGCAAGGTTGTGTTGACAGCTAATCCTTTGCATTGAGGAGAAGGAGGGGGGACGGAAGATCCTTCTCTTCCGTCTGGATCTCTCCAAACCACCATCAGCTTCATTGCCCTGTGAAACCACTCGGTAAGAGTAGGCTGAATAAAGATGCTGGTCCCATCAATCTCTCGGATTCAATCCAAGGCGAATTCAGCGATGATCGAGGACCAGAAACAGGGGTTGTGTTGTTTGGGAGGGGGGAGAAAAGAGGATGAGGGGGAATTCATGTCAGGCCGACAACAACAGGGGAGTGAACCATGGTTCACCTTCCAACTAGTTATACAGACAGCGCCTTAGGTTCGTGATACATGCGCAGTTTTCACCTTTGACATGCGTGAACACTATCCAAAAATACCTAATAAATATAGAAATCACCATTATCATCATCGTCATTAATTACAAAAAATAAATGAATAATAATAATTTAACAAAAATAATTCCTCCCTCTGCTGATCCTTCTCCAAGAATAAGATCATGACAAGATAAAATAAAAATAAATAATACTAAAATAAAAGGATTTGAAAAAAAAAACACACATCCCAGCAAGCACATGGAAAATGAGGCTAGAATCGACACCCAACCAAATAAAACATAAACGACTCCTCGTCTGTCAATATCTGACGCGAGTCTCGTACCTGTTACACATCTTGAGAGATTCATCACGGCCTGAAGTCCGATCGCTGCCTAGATTTTCCTAGATAGGAAACTCAATGGACAGACAAAAAAAAATAAATGAAGCAGATCGCAAGGATACGAATCCAAAACCAAAAGAACCCAAACAAATAAGCCAAGCCATCGTCACATTCGTTGAAGTCATCAAAACATAACCGATCCTTGCCACCCCTCGGGGAATGACTCGCACAATTGATGGGTCCAACTCCACCTGCAAGTCACATCACACGCTACATATTCATCAGAGCTCCTTTTCCAATGCTTTCTTTTCGCTGACGTTTTAAGTCGATCCTCGTCGATGGAACACCTCATCGATGAGGCGCCGCGGGCCCATCAATTCGATGCTTCGTGTAAGGGAGGACGGCACAGGGAGAGTGAATTGGGAACCTTTGCGCGAATGCCATCGGCGACGAATGCAGTCATCGACTAAAATAATTAAGCCAGTGGCAACAATCACACTGCATACGATAGTTAGCGCTCATGTCCACGTATTCAACTCCGGTCGAAGGAGAAAAAAAAATAGGGTTAGGACGAAAAAGAAAAGAAGACTTACTCGGCGACATCAGGCATTTTCTGATAAACAGAGGAATCGTTGATCCACATCGATGAAGGTGGTACCCAACCTCCTTTGCTTTCTTCCTCGACGGCTTCCAGAGGCGTGAGGATATCAGGCATGATGTGTGCAACTTGCCTGGAGGTCCGTGTGTTGACGAGATGATATGACACTTCTCGTAACTCTCCCTCCTTTCGACACTCCCGTCTCCATTGATATCTTGTGGACCAATATTCGAACTCATACCGTTTGGAAACCTCGGTACCTCGTCTTTTGAGCTCTACATGCGCATAATTTGAGAATTCCATCAGAATGCTATCAGCCAGCGAGGTCGGGTTGGTGACATTGTCGCGAGATTCCGACTCGTTGTCGTCGAAGACCGCGTCGTCGTTGGCCGATTTATAACCCGAATCCTGGCGTTTATGTTCCAGGGCATGCGTTGAACCACTACTGGAGTTGGGTCGCAAACTCGCGAGCACGCTGGTCCAGGACCGGCGAAACACGGGTCGTTTTCCCCCCGTTGGTAGTGGCCTTCGCTCGGAGTGACATACTTCGCGACCGGAGTCTCGAGAATACCGGCGGAAAGAGAATTTCCGGGGAAACAAGTCGTGCATTCGAAGATGGAAGAGGATGACTTCTTTCTGATGGCCGCCTCTTTGCGGAATGGAGGTGTCGACACGCAGGTTCATGTTTCCGTCGAGCGTGGCATCATCATGGCGGATGAGAAGGCGTCGAGCAGAGGGGAATAGTTTCCCAAAGGAGGTCGGACTAGAGGGGATCACATCGGTAGGGAATACTTCCAACCCCCGATCATTCACCTCGTAAAGAGGAGTCTCGGGTAGGTCGTCGGTGGAGGGAATAGTGGACGCATAGGTTGACACCGAGTCCTTGGGACTTGCACTGACGAGAAGATCGGGAGTATGTGAATTCCGGTGCTTGCATTCGGGTCGATCGCTGTAGATCGTCGGGATGGTGGATTTTGTTCGATCTGAGGCATCACTGTAGGTGGAACTAGCGGAACGAGAGTTATTTTGACATGGTGAGGTACTGTAGGATCCCATGGTATGGATGGGTTTCGTTGGTATAATGGAGAGGAAGAATTGTGTGTGTGTGTGTGTATAGATACTGTACAAGGAACGAAGTGGCTAGTGTTGATTGTTGAACAGATGGAAGGGGCCAGAGAGGGAAATAGACAGTTGATATCACATCAGATCAGGAAACAAACGGCCTAAATAATTTAAAAAAAGGGAAAAAAAAGATATCAGAATATAAATAAAACAAGCAAGGAGACTTGGACTCGCAAAACCACGTTGAAGCAAGGCGGAAGGATTGGGTTGTGGTGTGGCTGGGTCAGATCAGCATCATCAGGATAATAAGAATGATTATAATAAGCAGTGAGGCGGCCTGACGATTGAGTTGCTCTTTTCTTTGATGAAGAGAATAAGGGAGGGGAAAGAATAGGGAAAGAAAGGAAGGGAATCTGATCATAAGAGAGGGAAAAAAAGAATTTAGCAGTAACGATGATCGATAAAATAAACAAATAGAAAACCCAGAAAAAGAAAATATCCGAAGAGGGGCAGAAGGAGAAAGAGGAAGGGGAGGGGACGGAATGCTGTCAAGTCAGTCCAGAGAACAGATGACGCACCATCAATGAACTGTCCATTCTTTGTTCCAGTGTTGATGGATGGATGTACCGGTACAAGCCACCCGCCGTTACTACAATGCTGCCAATCATCCCCTTCGCACGAGTACAGCCTCGATCCTCCTCTCGCCAGGTGGGACGATGTGGATGGCTTACAACAATGCGATCATCCTCGTCACCATCACCCGATGCTTTCCATCCTTTTCATCTTTCCTACGAATCCGAACAACACCACACGAGGATACTGCCTGTCCCCAAAGGTTCTAATAATGATACGATATTCTTGTACCAGGGAATCACCAATCCACCACCACGCTCTCAGAAGGAGGTAATCATACATTTTTTCTTTAAAAAAAAAAAGAAAGAAAAAAAACTTTAATAAATCAAAAACAAAACGCATCTCCCCGTCATTCCATACTTGTTGCGTGATGAGTTCACGGACCCTCGGATGCATCTTTGGATGCCCCTGCAGGTATCTAGGCCTTCTACTACTAAATCTCAACGGGGATATTATCATAGGAAACATCTACCCAGCAAGGTTATGAAGAGAAAAAAATTGATAGATCCAATCACGACTAACTAGCACGAGTTCTTTCCATCCGTTCCATGGAACCAACTGGGGTCATTTCGGATCGGACCGAACTCAAAAAGAAAAACAAAAAAAAAAACACCGAAAGATCTTGTCGCCTCCATCATTGACCATCATTATGCATCATTATGATATACACTCCCAATAACCCAGGTACTCGAAGGTTCTCTCTCTTCCGGCATCGGTTAGGGGACCTTTCCCCTCCAACAGACTTCCCCAAACTCAAATTCTCGAGACAATTCCCAGTTTGTGCAGATGAAGATTCCCCACTATGGAGCCGGTGGAGCTCGATGATGACTGGTGTTCGAGCCCTTGCGTTTTGACCGCCGAATGGTCATAGTAGGAAGGCCAGACCATCTACCTCAATTAACATAGATCATGGGTAGGGTCTTCAATCAAAAACTCACGAACCTGAGGACGATGGTCAGCCGCATCAATCAATCCCAGCCAGCCATGAATCAATCCTCCCCACATGTCTCTAGCCTCCCTTGCTTGAATTTCAATACATAAATCAAACAGGCCGATTCCTCTCCTCCCGTACCCATCACCAGCATGCATAAGAATCACTACAGCTCCAACCTATTTGAATCACTGGTTCATCACGGCCCCATGTCTTATTTCCAAGCTAAGAATAGATGTGTTAGAGTAAGATATATAACCCCTAACGCTCAATCCATCTCTTCCCTCCACCGTCTTTTCCTCTCTATATGAAAAATGCTGCAGGGATGTCTCGGACTGACATCGTGGACCACACACACCGCCAGATAATTACCACCTAGATAGACCGACACACTAGTGGTACATCGCGGCATTGACACCGTGAATAATCATAATCTAACATAAACCATTGGGCAAAAACTGTAAGAAGAATCCCCCCAAGGTCCCAAGCCTACCCCTTCCATTAGAATAACGAAAGCTCAATATCTTACATCTCGACTCCGATAGTTCTTCATTTCCATGTATTACTCTTCTCGGCCTTGAAAAACAAACCCAATAATGCAGCATGCACATTCACCTGTACATGTACAGTACTGTCATGCAACATACCACAGAAGCAAGTATGTAGGTACCTAGGTAGTAGAAGGGAAGTAAGTGCGAGATTCAAGTCTCCAGCTTCACGCGTTGCCACTTTTCAGCATTCCAGCCACCACTCAGACCCAGCCGGACCCCAGAGATATTCCACTGTGTGCTTGAGATCTGTGGATTGAGTCATTTTAACAATGACTTCTCCTCCCCGAACCCATTACATGACCACCATATCTCTGCTGTTTCATGCTACCATGTCGGTACTACCTCCTTGTTTTATACGGTTATACCCTTTTCATTTTATTTTGGCTTCTCCAATGCGACCCAGTCATCATTGGTGGGTTCAGGTGCCTGTTAATACCTCTTTTTTGTTTCTTTGTTTATCTGCGCTCTTAATAACCAGGGGGAATATGGCGATGGATAGGTGGTGTTGAAAAGATCAGTGTTAGCGCGGGGGGGGGGAACAACAAGAAGATGGATGGTCCTCGTGTTGATATCTCACCAGGCAGAGAGAGTCACAGGCGAATAAGCGGGGATAGAGGGCTGGCGCCTCGGAAGGAGTTGCCAAGGAGCAAATAAGCCCTAGAAAAAAGAGAAAGGAGGCGAAGTCAACAAGCTAGCTTCATGAAACCTCGGGAGCTAAAAATACCTCCTACTTTCTTTGATGGTTGTTAAGGGTAGGTTAGGTACCTAGGTAGTGATTAATACTATTGATTTGGGGCCAAAAGGATGATAGAACAGATCTTATATCTTTGAGTTATTATCATTAATTGATTTCCCCATTCCCTAATTAACCAACCAAGTGTAGATGGCTTGATTGATGAGTCATATGAACACATGAGTGATTGATTTTTAATTAATTTCCCCTCCAAAATCCGGTTCTGGTGGGTAGAAGAAGACGGGGGATCGTCTCGAAGAGAGTGCGGAGAAGAGAGAACAACAACGTAGTTTTTAATATTCATATTTTATTTCTTTATTTCCCTAAATTAGACCAAAAAAAATGAATAGAAAATAATTCAGAGCCAGATAAAGAGATCAACCAACATCAATGAGTATTCATAACTAACGACTAACTACAAATCCATCCTGTAAGGCTCCCTTGATGGAGTTGGAAGGATGATCGGTTTGAAGGAAATCGACTCCACCACAGCGGCTAGGAAAGTTGTCCTGCCCACCAAATTGACCATAACCAAGGATTAATCATAAGAATTCCCTGATAACGAGCTCAGACGGAATGAAAGAAGTGACTGATAATAATTCTTGCCAATTATTTAAAGTACCTGTCAGCGTTCTCAGTGCATGATCTGATCTACCTTAAAAGTATTTATTATCCTTGCTTTATCCCCTGACGGTCATTTCCCCTCTCTGACTCTCTGACTCTGTCTCCCTCCCTCTCCTACGTCAGTCAGCAGTCAGTCCCCTTAGTAACCAACCCTTTGTTAAATAAGGAACCTCACCTATTCTGAGGTACCTTCTTTTCACGCAGTCACGTTCAGTCAAAAAGAATCCCTTTCTCCTCCATTCTTCCTCCTTTCATCATCCCTTCGCATTGACTTTTTCTTGATCGTGCTGCTGCATGATTGTCGACCACCTTCCTCTCCCATCCCAACTTCTCTCTCCTCCCTCATCGTTACTTCCATCGAATTCATCCTTATTATTATTATTACCCGTACGATGAAAGTCCACACAGCTCTGGTCCTCGGTACAGCCGCCTCCTCGGGAGTGTTGGCCGCCGTCATCCCGCAGACCCAGCAACCTTTGTTGAATAATCCCAACATCCATCACGACTCGGATCGGTATTTAATCGAGCTGGCTCCCTATCAGACCCGATGGGTGACGGAAGAGGAAAAATGGGCACTCAAACTGGTCAGTCTTTTCATCTCCCAGTACCCCTCATTCAAACACCTACCCTATCCTACCCTGCTAACATCCCACGGTCGCTGCAAAGGATGGGGTGAATTTCATTGATGTGACAGAAGAGCGGAACACTGGCTTCTATCCAACCCTAGACACCGCCAGCTATGTCAACTACCCCACAGAGATGGCGCACGAGCAGGATGTCGCCAACCTGATTAAAGGACTGTCGAAATCCAACATGAAAGACCATCTCGACAAATTCACTTCCTTCCATACCCGATACTACAAATCCCAGACCGGTATCGAGTCCGCAACATGGCTCTATGAACAGGTGGAGAAAGTGGTCAACGGTTCGGGCGCCGACCAGTATGGCGCCAAAGTAGAACAGTTTGCCCATCCCTGGGGCCAATTCAGTATTATTGCCAAGATTCCCGGCAAGTCCGAGAAGACCATTGTTCTAGGCTCCCACCAGGACAGCATCAACCTGTTTCTCCCCTCCATTCTAGCTGCACCGGGTGCCGATGATGATGGTAGTGGAACTGTCACCATCCTCGAAGCCTTGCGGGGTCTGCTGCAGTCAGACGCTGTCGTGCGCGGCGAGGCAGAAAATACGATCGAGTTCCATTGGTACTCGGCAGAGGAAGGTGGGATGCTTGGCTCCCAGGCTATCTTCTCGCAATATAAGAAAGATCGTCGGGATATCAAGGCGATGCTCCAGCAGGACATGACGGGTTATACGCAGGGCGCTCTGGATGCTGGTCGAGATGAAGCGGTGGGGATTATGGTCGATTTTGTTGACCAAGGTCTTACTCAATTCCTCAAGGACGTGGTTACTTCGGTGAGCCTTATGCCACTTGATGTAGACGAATATGTATTTGCTAACGGATATGATTTTAGTATTGTGACATTGGCTACATTGACACCAAGTGTGGCTACGCTTGCTCCGACCACACATCGGCGAGCAAATACGGATACCCATCGGCCATGGCGACGGAGTCCGAGATGGAGAACAGCAACAAGAGGATTCATACCACCGATGACCGGCCAAAGTATTTGAATTTCGACCACATGCTGCAGCATGCAAGACTCTCGGTTGGGTTTGCCTATGAATTGGCCTTTGCTCCATTTTAATGTCTTGATGTTCCTGTTTTGTTTGTAAAGGCGTCTGGGGATTGGATTTATTGATGGGAAAGGGACAGGCACTGTTAATGTATAGCATCCTCCCGCAGACTGGTTTATACCCGATTCTTGCTTCTAAAATAATGCATTACATTTATATACTCGGACTCCTTATCACCCACCTTATCCTTATCGCCCATTATCGTTAAATCCCAAACTAAGCTACATCCAGTACCCCACTAACCGAAACAGGAAATCGCCCACAGAACCATGACGACTGTCCACCAGTGGATACACACCGAACTCTCTCTCTCTCTCTCTCTCTCTTTCCCCTACCTAGCCTGCGAGGGAATTCAATCCGCACCCCGACAACAATCCAGCCCCGTCACGCTCGACCAATTCCCAATAACAGCCCGGTCGGTTCATAATCCTATGCCAATCAAGGGTGCAATTCTCCCGCCAAGACCCCGCATTGACTGTGCGTATTCACTGTCATTTTTGAAACCAGGTTTCAGAAATATTTCTTGGAAAAAAAGACTGCTGGACAGTCATATTTTATTCGAAGGGTTTCAGCCGTCTTGGGATTTACTTCATTGAACCGACACATTATGGACCCATCCTCTACCCCGTACTCCAAGGAGCTCCAGATCGCTTGTTTAGCAGTCCAAAGAGCTTCGCGCCTAACGAAGCGGGTCCTCGATGCCGTGGACAAAGGTGCTCTGGACAAAAGTGACTCCAGCCCAGTGACCATTGCCGATTTCGCCTCGCAGGCGTTGATTATTGCCGCCATTCATCGAGTGTTCCCCCATGACGACATCGTAGGTGAAGAAGACTCTAAGGCACTTCGCCGGGATGCGAATCTACTTAAAAGGACTTGGGAGCTTGTCTCGTCCACGCATCTCGATGACGAGGAGAGTGAGAAGCTTCTGTACTCGCCATGCAGCAAAGAGGAGATGCTAGACCTTATCGACCTGGGCGCTCAAGGTACCTGTAGCGCCAACAATCGATCCTGGGTGTTAGATCCCGTCGACGGGACCGCAACATTTATCCAGGGTCAGCAGTATGCCGTGTGTTTAGCCCTGGTCGAGAACGGGCGGCAAAAGCTGGCCGTCTTGGGATGCCCAAACCTTAATCTAGAGACAGGGCGCATCCATGAGGACATCGTCGACCGTGAGGGCGGTGGGCAACAGATTTTTGCGGTCGCCGGTCATGGAGCTTTCATGCGGCCAATGGGAACGCATGGACTTCTAGATGCCCGCAAGATTGATCGGAAGCCCCAGATCACTGAGATCAAGGATCTTGACTTTGTGGATTGCGCGGCAACCACCTCATCGGACATTGGGATGCATAGCCGGCTTGCAGCGCACTTAGGCGCGCCGTGGCCCCATTCGACGGACCTCTGGTCGGCCCAGCTACGATATATCGCCATTGCGGTCGGGGGCTGCAACACTTTACTTAAGATCCCGCGCAAGGCATCCTACCGGTCGAATATCTGGGACCATGCTGGTGGCATGTTGATTGCGGAAGAGACGGGGTGTACCATCAGCGACCTTGCGGGCAACCCGGTGGACTGCGGCCAGGGACGAACGCTGGCGGGGTGCTATGGGATGATTGTGGCACCGGCATCTATTCATGGGAAACTCCTGCAGGGCGTTAAAGAAATTCTATGAGATGACTGGTTGGTTGGGGCATATTTTATTTGTGGCCGTGATAACCCTAAAAGTGAGACTACTTGGCTGTGTAACTGGTTCCAACAGTTTTACTCGTTGTCTTGACTGTTTGTCTGGTTGGTCTTACCCAACCGAACCGTGCGGTGATCGACAAGTTGGTTGAAGGAGGGGGTGAAGGGAATCCATTTCCCTCTTATTCCATGATTATTCTTCTTTTTCCCTCCTTCATTATCATTGCTGGGTGATGATGCCGATGATGTCATGACCCAAGAACAGGGAATACTCTGGATATTTCTCTCAAGTAGATAGATTTCCTGATGTCTCTTGACTTGAATGATTATTAAACAGTTTTTAAGGATACGAATGGAAAGCCAAGTAATTAACTTCGATATTCTGTTGAATGCTTGTTCGGAGGGAGAATCAAGTGATTTGGTTGGAGGGTTGAAGCAGTCATCAGATCAAACGTGCGGGGTGTGATGACATTATATATACCAATTGTAGGTACCTCCCACTTAACATCTCTCGCCCTCCCTCACTTTTTCCCTCTTCCTTGCCGAGACTCAAAGAACTATCTCTCTGTTTCATCATGGCTTCTAACTGTAAGTTCTCTCTTGTGATCTATATTGATGTACTATCTTGGTTTCGATTTCTTTCAAATATAACTCAACCCAACTAATTCCACCCCAGATAATCCCTTTACTAAACGAGAGTCGCACGGAAGACTTTCGTTGGGGTCTTACCGCGTGTTGGTCCCGCTCTCATGGTTGCTGGTGGTTGTCGTCGGCCTTTACTACACGGTTCACGCCCCCGATGATGTCAAACATGGCCATAAGATTTTCAAGCAGGCCGACAGGCACACCACCCCCTTCAGTCACAGCGTTGTCGTGACTGGCATCTACTGGTAATTTACTTTGCCTTTCAAACCGACAAAATTACTGACATCTCTAGGGTTCTCCTCCTTCTCTCCCAACTCAGCTATGTCTACCATCTATTCCACAAGGACTCCAATATCGTCACGGCGACCGCCAACATAGGCTCCCATTTCATCCTGAACAACCTGTTCATCTTTGCCTGGATTCTCCTCTGGACCCGCAACCATTTCTGGGGCTCTGAGATCATGCTGATCGCGAACTTCATCAATCTTCACACGGCCTACTGGCGGAACCGCGGGTTACCTGCCCTGGTGCATTTGTCCGCTATTGCCGGTCCCTTTGCCTGGACCTTGATGGCACTGTTCTGGAACGGAGCAGTTGCTGTGAACAGCAACGGTCTACCTGCACGTATCGCCGCTAATGTTTTCATCTGGGTGATCTTCGTCTTCGGCATGGGCCATATCACCGCGACCCAGGATGCTCTGCTCGGATACTGTCTGAGCCTGTTGACTCTCGGTATGCATTCCATTTCTTGCCGAATGCGCTGCAAAATCAATATCAAACTAACTGGAGTGTTTTAGGCCTGGCGCTAAAGCAGTTCGCCATTAAAACGATCGCCCTGCAGTGGATTTTCGCCTTCGTCATCTTTGCCGTCTTCTTCGTCGAGTCGCTCTATATCTCGGCGGCTAAGTACTCGGGACGCGATATTCTCTTCCGCAAGCTCGTTCACCCATCGACGGACCGCGAGAGGGAGCCCCTTCTCAATGAGCCATCGGGAGAGGCGGCGGTGTAAGCGATGGATTTCAACGGCGAAGATACCGAACTAGGCCCCACAATGCCTAGATTGGACTTTTCTGGGGGGAACAGTTTGAAAGGTACTATATGGATCATCTATTTGGATTGGGAAAAATTGTGGGTTATGAGAGAATATACTGATGAATGATCTCACTGTCGTTCTTTTGATTAAGGTCCCCACTTCGACGGGGGTTGATAATCACTTGATATTTGATTTGTTGCCGGATACCACGCCACTCCTGGGATGAAGGTTATATATGCAGTATTTTTTGAGTGTGAATTTTGGAGGTCGATCTACTGTCGTTGAGGTTCCATGGATCGGTGGTTGTTTATCGCGATTCCCGATCTCCACCTGCATACATACTGTTTGAGTTGATTTATTTATGATTCTGATTTTCCCGAACTGAATTGAACTTAATGTTAATGGATATTTTTTTTTTCAGTCTTGAAAATGTAAAAATAGGAAATAAACTAAATTGACCTAGCAAGAAAAAGATTGGCCAGTGACTCGTTCGTTCAGACATTGCTGGTGGTTGCCGTGGAGACGGGCGGATCATCTGCCCGATGAGCTGCGGTCCATCCAAGCGCCGTATCCCATGGTGAATCAATCAATAATCATCTAGTTGCTGATAGCTAACACTTCCCTTGCAGTTCCGTCGTGCTAAATTGTTGTTTATTCTCCTCCACCCTCCATCCAACTTCCCTTCCATGCTATCAAATAAAATATAAACAAACCACCTCGTTCTCTGTCATCTACTGTTTGGGGCCCAAGCTTCAAATCCCCACATACCAGTCAACAATCAACTGACATTCCTGGGAGGCTGTCAATCTTTTTCCGAGTGGATTTGAGCAGACTGCGACTGTCTCGGGTTTTCACAGCGGATCGAACCTTCTGTCTCACCCAACTCTTTACGACTTCATATCGGGTATTATGACGAATTGAAGCCCCCATACCCATACCCCAACCATGAACCCAAACTCGTCGCGCATGTATCCTCCGGCGCCGAACTACGAGGACGAACCTCCGGCATACATTGGATACGGCGATACGACCTCCTCCTACCTTTCCGATCATGAATCCCCTCCGGCGCGACACCACGGTCAGACAATGCGTTTGCTACCAACAAGCTCCGACGTAGAACAAGATCATAGTGCCGATGTCACTTCTATGCAACGACAGGCGATTGACAACCCCTTCGACGATAACGCTGCGTGAGTATTTTCTTCCCTTTCTTCATATTGTACCAGCATACCTGGTGATACTATCCGGAATGTGCTCCATGTTTTTTTTTGTCTATTTCCCCATCCCTTGTTTATATCCGAGACCAATCAAGGAGACACGTCCGAGGAAGCTTAGTAGGTTTTGTTTGGAAAACAACGGCGGCCACCTTGGTACACGTGCAATAGTCTTTTGTTTCTTTTTATCTATTCCCTACCCATCTCCCTTCTGCTTCCTATCAACATCTCGGTCAAGCATAAGCCATACAACGCATTGGCAGAAACAATGCGAGACCTACCACCACCGCCAATGAGCATGAGGTCTCCGAGAAGACAGAGAGCTAACGTGAGTCTACCCAACCGCAGGACGGAACGCAGAGAATACTCCGAACGTTATTCGCAGTATGAGCCGGATGATTCCCCTTCTCGACCAGTCTCGCGTCTCCAGAACATTCCCAGTATTCCACCGCCGGCAGCATCGACAGCAGATGTTCCAGTGTATTCATCACGGCCAAGTTCTCCCACCAGACCATGGTCGCCGTCGCGTACTTCCGAGTGGGCCAGACCAGCTGGGCCACCGTCAGTTGCGAGCTCACAATATGAGCGTGCCGACCTGAATGGAAGTCCGCGTCCAGGTACTCCGAGCTCGCGATATGGTGGCAGTCCTCGACGGCCGTTGCCACCGGCACCGCTGTTCTCGGGCCCAAGAGCAGGCGCGGATGGACAAGACGCCAGCATTGATATCGGCGATGGTAATGATGCGGAAGACGTATTTGGTGGCGGAGGAAGAACGATCAACCGACGTGATCAGCGCTCCAGCGTGCGCTCCTTCATGAGTGACTCGACCATTCTTGGTGACGAAAAAGACGAGATGGCCAAGGTCGACTTGGAGGACGACGATGAGTCGAGCAACATGGTTGATCCGAATTTGCACTACGGCCCCGCGCCTGACAAGCAGAGCCGCCGCGGTGTGCGGGATGCTCAAGTGTCTACAAAGGAAGTCCAGCTGATCAACGGCGAACTGATCTTGGAATGTAAAATCCCGACCATTCTGCACAGCTTCCTGCCTCGACGCGATGATCGTGAATTTACCCACATGCGGTATACGGCTGTGACTTGCGATCCCGACGACTTCGCGGCGCGTGGCTACAAACTGCGACAGCAGATTGGGACCACCATGCGGGAGACAGAGCTGTTCATTTGTGTGACCATGTACAACGAAGACGAGATCTGTTTTACTCGAACCATGCATGGTATTATGCGGAACATCAGTCACTTCTGCTCACGGTCCAAGTCGCGTACCTGGGGTAAAGATGGGTGGAAGAAGATTGTGGTGTGCGTTATTGCCGACGGGCGTAAGAAGGTGCATCCTCGGACGCTGAATGGCCTGGCAGCGCTCGGTGTGTACCAGGAAGGTATCGCCAAAAACATTGTCAACCAGAAGCAGGTCAATGCGCACGTCTACGAGTATACAACGCAAGTCTCTCTCGATTCGGACCTCAAGTTCAAGGGTGCGGAAAAAGGCATCATGCCTTGCCAGGTCATCTTTTGTCTGAAGGAGCATAATCAGAAGAAGTTGAACTCGCATCGATGGTTTTTCAACGCATTCGGTCGTGCTCTGCAGCCCAACATCTGTATTCTGCTGGATGTTGGAACCAAGCCTGAGCCAACGGCCTTGTATCACCTGTGGAAGGCATTCGACCAGGATTCCAATGTCGCCGGTGCCGCCGGTGAGATCAAGGCTGGTAAAGGCAAGGGCATGCTTGGCTTATTGAATCCTCTCGTTGCCAGTCAGAATTTCGAGTATAAGATGTCGAATATCTTAGACAAGCCGTTGGAGTCTGTCTTCGGGTACATTACTGTGCTTCCTGGCGCGCTGAGCGCGTACCGGTTCTTTGCGCTCCAAAACGACGCCGATGGCAATGGCCCGCTGAACCAATACTTTAAGGGAGAGACATTACATGGAAAGGACGCCGACGTATTCACTGCGAATATGTAC
This sequence comes from Aspergillus nanangensis, assembly GCA_015844325.1. Lineage (NCBI taxonomy): Eukaryota > Fungi > Ascomycota > Eurotiomycetes > Eurotiales > Aspergillaceae > Aspergillus > Aspergillus nanangensis. The sequence continues at coordinate 301,644 of VCAU01000013.1, read as the reverse complement.
CTCGCCGAAGACCGTATTCTCTGCTGGGAGTTGGTGGCTAAGCGCGAAGAAAGATGGGTGCTGCGATTCGTCAAGAGTGCTGTCGGTGAGACTGATGTCCCAGGTATGTATACCCTACCGTATTCTTTATGAACTATAGCTAATGACGCGAAGATTCCATCCCTGAGTTTATCTCCCAGCGACGCCGATGGCTGAACGGAGCATTCTTTGCGGCCGTGTATTCGATTGTCAACGGAAAGCAGCTTTGGAAGACGGATCATTCCATCGCCCGAAAGATCCTGCTTCAGATTGAGTCTGTGTACCAGTTTCTTAACCTTCTTTTCACATATTTTGGATTGGTAGGTCAAACAGAATTTCTTCCCGTGTCGCACGTACGCTGACGCCAATAGGCAAATTTCTACCTGGCATTCTACTTCATTGCGGGCTCTCTCAGTGACCCTAAGATGGATCCGTTTGGGCACAACATGGGCAAATACTTCTTCATCATCTTGCGATATGCTTGCATCTTGGTCATGTGTCTACAGTTCATCATCTCCATGGGAAATCGACCACAAGGGTAAGCATTAGTCACTTTCAGGCCTGAATATTCCTCTGTTAACAGATCTAGCGCGAAAAAATTGTACCTGTCCGGCATTATCGTATACAGTATTATCATGGCTTACACGGCGTTTTGCGCCATTTATCTTGTGGTCCTCGAGTTGATGGCCAAGTCTGGCATGGACGTCGGTGACATGAAAGTCAGCGACGGGCTATTTATCAACATTGTTGTCTCGTTACTCTCCACGGTTGGGTTGTACTTTTTCACCTCATTTCTGTACCTTGACCCCTGGCACATGTTTACCTCATCAGCGCAGTACTTCGCGCTTCTGCCAAGTTACATCTGCACGCTGCAGGTATATGCCTTTTGCAACACCCATGATGTCACATGGGGTACCAAGGGAGACAATGTGATCAACACCGACCTGGGCGCCGCACGCATCGTCAATGGTTCCATTGTCGAAGTTGAGATGCCCTCAGAGCAGCTTGACATCGATAGCGGTTATGACGCAGCGCTGCGGAACCTTCGCGACCGTCTTGAAGTGCCCGAGCCGCCGGTCTCCGAGAGCCAGCTGCAGGAAGACTACTACCGTGCTGTGCGTACCTACATGGTCTCGGTATGGATGGTAGCGAACGTAATCCTTGGTATGGCCGTGTCCGAGGTGTATGGTGTCGACGCTGGTGGCACCAACGTCTATCTCGCCATCATCTTGTGGTCGGTGGCGGTGCTGGCGCTGATCCGTGTTATCGGATCGACGACGTATGCGGTGTTGCTTGTCGTGCAGAAGATCGTCGAGGGCAAAACCAAGTTTGAAGCGGGCAATATTGCCAGTGCCAATGCCAATGCTGCGACTAGTAGCTCGGTAGGCAGTAGCACCTCGTATGGGGGAGGCGGCAACATGCGCGACTCGTTCACCGAAGCAAAATGGGCGATGAAACGGCAGATGGGCAAAGCGATGTTTTGGAGGAAGTAAATGAAAGTTCCTGATTATGAATAATGGGGGTTGGATGTATTTATGTATGTATGTAAATGAGTTTTGACGCTGTATGTACTGTTTTTTTTTTCTCTTCTATAATAATGCGGATACCTTATCTAGTATATTCCCTTGATTTGTACCAGCGGAATGATTCCGATTGACATCCTCCTCTTCATTCCCCCTGTCTCCAACAACCTCCATTTCCACCGCGGCGATAAGCAGTTCCACTTCGCCTCCATCACCCCCGACGCGGGGTTTGCTTGATCTGCGCCTGATTGGAGCGCATTCCGATTCCGAGTCGGAGACGATGATCCTTCTCACCAGTCACAGCCCATCGGACGAATGTCCTATCGGAGTCTCCGCCTTGGGGCTTGGAGTGCATGCGGAGTCGTACAAAGTATATAATAATAACATTGTCTAATCTCTCTCCTCGGCCCATTCTCTCCCCTCCAGACCGCCTCTTTTTCCTCCGAACGTCCCTCAACGACCGCGACACAACACACAAACAACATGGTTTGGCAATCTCAAGCCCAGAAAGCGAAGGATATTCTGCACGCCTCTATCCCCACACAATGGCTGGCTCCTGCTCATCTTTTACCACCGGCCCACCAAAAGGATGTGACCGACTTCCCGCGCACGAGTGGTCTTCTCACGGACCGTGAGCTCTCCATCACGGACATGTCTGCCACGGCTCTTGTTTCTGGAATGGCGGCCGGGTTATTGACGGCTGAAGAGGTGGTGGTTGCGTTCTTGAAGAGGGCGGTTTTGGCCCATCAACTGGTATCTATACACGCTTTCTTTGCCTGTGAAGTGGCTTGTTGTTTTATCGTGCAACACAACTAGGTTACTGACCGCTACAGACAAACTTTGCAACGGAATTCATGGCCGACAAGGCAATTGCCCGAGCGAAAGAATTAGACGCCTATCGTAAGAAGACGGGGAAACTGGTCGGTCCTTTGGTATGCTACCCTGGATGGTGAAAACTAGACGAACAGGCCTAATAACCTTGACCTGATATAGCATGGAGTGCCAATCAGCGTCAAAGAGCATATCGAGATAGCTGGTCTCACCTGCAACGCAGGCTTTGTAGCATGGTACAATTACCTTCCTTCCTTCCTTCCTTCCTTCCTTCCTTCACTCCCAGCTATCTGTCTCTGCCTGACATGCTAACAGAACCAGGGCGGGCGAAATCCCCGACAAAGATGCCCTTCTCCTCCAATACCTTGCGAACGCTGGCGCTGTTTTCCATGTCCGAACAAACCAACCCCAATCCCTAATGGTACAACACCCTACCCCAACAGCCCCTGGTCGACAGGATACCACTGACCATATAAGTAGCATCTCTGCTGTAACAACAACCTCACTGGCCAAACCGTCAACCCTTTCAACCGCACTCTCACCCCCGGTGGCTCTTCCGGCGGCGAAGGCGCCTCAATGGGGTTCAAATGCGCTCCTCTGGGCATTGGCACCGACATTGGCGGCTCGATTCGTGCTCCTGCTGCATTCTGCGGCGCCTACGGCTTCCGACCTACTATTCACCGCAACCCGTGTACAGGGCTCAAGATCCCCGGTTCAGGCAATAATGAATCCATCCCGGGCGTTGTGGGGCCGATGGCGTCCCAAAGCGTCGAGGACCTCGAATTATTCCAGCGTGTGGTTATTGACCAAGAGCCGTGGGACGAGGAGACATCGTTGGCACCCGTGCCGTGGAAGAGAGTCGTTCCCAACCGAAATATGACCATTGGGATTATGTGGGATGATGGGTTATTCTCTCCTCCTCCTTACGGCCGTTGTGAACGACTTGCCCTAACGCGAGTGTGTTTAGTGTTGTTCGTCCTCATCCCCCCATCACCCGCGCGCTCCAGGACGCAAAAGCAAAGCTTCAAGCTGCAGGGATCAAAGTCGTGGACTGGGAGCCGTATCGACATGATCATGGATGGGATATTGTGGTACGTGGCTTTCTCTTCTTCTTCTTCCTCTTCCTCTTCCTCTTCCTCTACCAGCCAACCATCAATACTAAACAAACACATCTAGTCGAACCTTTACTTCCCCGACGCCGCCGCCGGCCAACGCGCCCTTCTAGACCAGAGTGGCGAGCCTACCCTTCCCCTCACCGAATGGGCCTACTCATACAGCAGATCCACCCCCCTGACCATCCCAGAGAACCACATGCTCAACCAGCAGCGTGATGTCTACCGCGACGAGTACCACGCGCTGATGAAGACGCGCGGCGTCGACTTTATCCTCTGTCCCACGTATGCTGGCGTAGCAGCTGTGCTGGGCGAGTCGCACTACTGGAACTACACGGCCATCTGGAACATCCTGGACCATCCGGCGGTGGTGTTTCCCAGCGGTTTGGTGGTGGATACCGCGTTGGATGCGGCAGATGAGAGATATGTGCCGAGGGGAGAGGTTGATGCCCGCGAGTGGAAGAAGTACACGGGTCCGGAGAGATATGAAGGGGCGCCGATTGGATTGCAATTTGTTGGGAAACACTTCAAAGACGAAGAAACATTGGCGGCAGCGGCAGTTGTGGAGAGGATTCTCAAGGGGGAGGATGATGTGATGTCGAAGCTTTAGTTAGTTAGACATGGAGACTGGATGTGGATTTAATCTATTGATTTATCTGAGCTATATCTTTCATTCAGACGCCCCACTATCTAGAGCAATCGTCTCCCCGTTGATGAACGCCCCAGCCCGACAACCTGAGGACAGACATAGTATTGAAGATGAACTCCCACAGCGTCTAGATATGTTTATATTCTAAACTTGGGGGTTAATTTGATTTCTGCTGGGATGATGATTTCTATTCGTCTAGCTCCAAAACGCTCTTCCTCGCCCTTTTAACGACTGAACGACTGAACGACTAATCTTCTATACACAAACCCCCCTACCCCCCCATCAATCATCCACAACATGTCAACTCCTCGCACACAGTCCCACACATCGCCTTACATCGAACCTCGGCCTTTTCTCCCGACGGCGTCACAGCCTCCTCCTCAAACTCCGGCTGCAGCGTCGCCGAATGAATTCCATATGCGTGAAAACATTCATTGACCACTCGAGTCAACCCTTTGAAGTTCGGCCCTAGCTCATCCGCAATCACCAGATGCACGGACGCCATGGTTTTCTGTTGATTCAATCGCCAGATGTGGAGCTCATGCACGGCCAGGATGCCGGGGATCTGGTCTTGGTCAGTTATGCTATACCATACTATAATATACTACCTATATAGGTAAGAGTATAATCATATGTTTTCCATGGGGGAAAAGGAAGCAGAAACGCACCTTCTCAAGATCATGTTTCACGTCCGTCGGATCGAGTCCATTGGGGGTACTTTCTAACAGGATGAGGCCGGCCTGGCGAACTAAACAACATCATGGTTAATATGGGTCTAGTATAGAACATCTCCGTAGGCTGCTGGTCGAAGTAGGATATATTTAATGGAGGAGAAGGAGGAGAAGGTGGAATTTACTTAATGGAATCGACGACAAAATTATCATCACTGCAATGCCCATACCCGTCCCCGGGTCTGCATAGAACCGTCCCTCATATGTCGCCAGCCAGATAACCAGCGCAGCAGCCATGACGCCTAGATTATTCGCGGCGTCTCCGAGAACATGCAACAGAACGCCCATTGTTCCGAGATCGTGTCCGTGTGCGTGTGCGTGTGCGTGTGCGTGGGACGTCGTGTGTCGGTGGTCCTGATGGTGCTATATCATGAATTAATCAGCAGAATTATCAGGGGTGGAATCGGATGAACGAACCTGGGGATGAGCTATCCCATCTTCCTGAATCCCCTCGGCGATAGGCAGGGGAGTTTCCGGCGCTGAACTATGTGCATGACCAGGGCCATGGTGGTGGTGTTCTGTCCATCCATCGATCAAGCAATTAGCCCTAACAAAAAAACTATTATATAGAGAGATAGGACAGCATAGAAATAGAAATTCATATTCCACTCACCATGCAAAAATATCGCACTGAGCAGATTCAACCCCAGCCCGATGGCGCCCATCACGAACATCAACTTCGGATCCTCGACATCTACAGATCGTAGAGAGGCATGTTATCAGGAGTGTGTAAGCCAGGTTGGGGTGTTTATATATCAGATCACTTACAGTGCAAGGTCACAAACCGCTCAATCGACTGCAAGAACACACTGATGCCTAGGGCAAACAGTAACACGCCGTTGAAAAAGGCGCCGAGGAGCTGCGCACGCTGCCATCCGAATGATAGAGTCTTGGGACAGTCTCTCGATTCGGAGACCTAGACAGGTTGGTAATGAGGATGATCAGTTGATGTAGAAAAAAAGATACACAAGAAGGAAGAAGAAGAAGAAGAAGAAGAAGAAGAAGAAGAAGAAGAAGAAGAATGAATAAATAAGGAATGAATGAATGAATGAATGCCTCACCCTCAACGCCACCAGGGCGACAATAAATCCAACCAGATCAGTCAACTTGTCGAAACACATGTTAGCCCAATATATCTACCATAAGAGCAGAGATGTAACCCACGTAATGAAAAGCGTCCGCGACCAAGGCCAACGAATGCGTATAAAAACCGACTAAATCGCATCAGATGAGGACCACAGAAGCTCACAACAACAGCAACAACACACACATACCGGAAATTTCAGCAAAAAAGAACGCGGACGAGATGCTGATGACGGCGATTAAGCGCTGGGAGCGCGAGATCTTGAATGCCATGAATGAATAAATGGCCTTCCTGTCGTTGATGTAGGGAGGGGAAATAAGATCCAACAAGAACTGGCTTGCAAATTGATCTCCAAGAAATCAATTCCGATAAAAAAAAATTAAATCTCACACCAACTAGAATAATTGTTTTTAACCCGACTGAGTGACTGGCCGGTTGGAATTTGTTCGCAACCCCCTCCCTTCCATCGTGTCCCCCTGTGCGACTTGACTGGAATGTGAAGAATCGCCATCCAGGTAAGGGGGGAGGGAGCCAGGATGATCTGATCTGGGAAATTAAACCGATACTGAATTCTAGAGAGACAGAATTGACAGATGAGTTCATGGGAGGAACTTTTCACAATCAGATCCAGAAAGTAATACGAACAAAAAAAAGACTATACAAACTACTAATCCATTTTTTCCCCATCTATCACACATACAGCAACAACAAAATGTTTAAGCAGGAACCTGATCCGCCAACCCCTTCAACTCCCGATCCCAATTCCGATGACGCGAGATCTGCCAAATAAACTGTTCCGCAACCCCCTTACTACCTGCCGTAACCTTCCCAGACGCCTTCAAAAGATCCGACGAGCCCTGACCGGTGACGACGCCGTAGCTCTCGACCGTCTGACCCGCAGCAGCAGCGAACTTGACCGCGTCGCCGAGACCGATCTGCGCCTGCACGAACGGCACCGCCTCATTGACCGCGGCAATGGCCTTGAGATGGGCGAACGCCTCGGCAATCCAATGCCTGGCGACGCCGTTGCGGGCCAACGCCGCGACGTGGTCCTTCCCGCCCGGGACGAAGGTGGCGTCGAAGAGCGTCGACCGCATACCGGGGAAGTGGTGGTCGGGGATGACCTTGTCGCCGGAGGCGGCGGTGACGCCCTGGCGGTGGGAGCCGATGGTGAAGACGAAGGCGTTGCGTTTAGCGAGGGAGTCCTTCATGGCGGCGTAGGCGGCGTGGTCGAAGCCGTCGGCGAGGAGGATGGCGATGCGCCGGGTGGCGATGAGGGCGTCGGGGGCGAGATATTCCATCTGCGAGAGGCCTTTGACCTTTTTGCCGTGGTTGGGTTTGAGGGCTTTGGTGGGGGAGTCGGCGCCGACGTTGCGGGCGACGGTCTGGGCGAGCTTGAGGTCGATGTAGGCGAGGCGTTTGGCCTGGCGTTGGTAGACGACGGGGTCGTCGCAGTGGTCGAGCTCGAAGGAGAAGGCCTTGGCGGAGTGGAGCTGTTCGACGGGGGACAGCGAGTTGTAGAACAGCTGGGGCTGGTTGTAATGCTCGTTGAACTTTTCAGAGAAGTGGCGGGCTTTTACGCCGACTTGTTTCTCGGGGTAGGTTTCGAAGCCGCCGTGTTTGGGGTCGGAGACAGGGTTTGCGTCGTAGCGGTTGGGGGAGTAGTTGACCGTGCCTTTGGTGATGCGGTGTCTCATGGCGCCGTCGCGGTTGACGAGGGACATGTAGGGACACACGGGACGGTTGATGGGCAGCTCCTGCCAGTTGGGGCCGAGGCGGGAGATCTGGGTGTCGAAGTAGGAGAAGTTGCGGCCGATGAGGAGGGGGTCGTTGGAGAAGTCGATACCGGGGACGATGTGCGAGGTGCAGAAGGCGACCTGTTCGGTTTGCGTGAAGAACTCGTCGATGTTGCGGTTGAGCTCTATCTCGCCGATGTAGTCGATCGGGACAAGGTCCTCGGGCCAGAACTTGGTGGAGTCCTGGATGTCGAAGTCGAAATTGTCCATCTGCTCCTCGGAGAGCACCTGGATGCCGAATTTCCAGCGGGGATAGTGGCCGGCATCGATGGCGTCCATAAGGTCTTTGCGATGGAAGTCTGGGTCCTGGCCGCAGATCTTCAGCGCTTCATCCCAGACTAGCGAGTGCACGCCGAGCTCAGGGGTCCAGTGGAACTTGACGTAGTGTCTTTTGCCTTGGGCGTTGACTAGACAGTACGTGTTGACACCGAACCCCTGGATCATGCGCAGAGACCGAGGGATTGCACGGTCCGACATGACCTGTGATATAAAAAATGAGCACATTAGTATAGGTCCCTCCAGAAAGACAGTTTACTTACCCACTGTTGCATATGCGTTGCCTCAGTATGCAACGACACGAAATCCCAGAAGTTATTATGGGCACTCTGTCCCTGCGGAATCTCATTATGTGGTTCTGCCTTGACGGAATGAATGACATCCGGAAACTTGATAGCATCCTGGATGAAGAAGACGGGCATATTGTTCCCGACAATATCCCAGTTGCCCTCATCGGTGTACATTTTGATGGCGAAGCCGCGCACATCGCGAACGGTATCAGCGCTGCCCTTGCTGCCCTGGACAGTGGAGATGCGCACAAATAGCGGAGTCTCACGACTTGTGTCGGTCAGGACACCGGCAGAGGAGAGGTGCTCGATGCTCTTGTGGAGCTTGAAGGTACCGAAGGCGCCGACGCCGCGAGCGTGGACGACACGTTCGGGGATACGTTCATGGTCAAAGCGGGTAATCTGGTGTCTCAATTAGCATTGGTGAATTGCACCAGTGATAAATAGGTCGAAAGGAATCACCTTTTCGCGAGCAATTGAGTCCTCAAGCAAGCCGGGCCCGATACGATTCTTATCCACAATCCGAAGCCAATGGTCCGTATCCGCGATTTTCAGACCATGGTCGGTGGTCATTGGATGTTTGTTCGAGAGCTCGACAGTGTCCCGGTCTAAATCGGGCTTTTTGGTCGCCATGGTGGGTGATTCTCTTGCTGGCAGTCTGATAGTAGTGGTTGTCGTGGTCAAGAGATCTCTCTATCACCGAGACCCCAAAGGCCATTTTATAACATTATATTCCTTGTTTCTGATTGCCTCCCACATGATACAACCTGATTGAAACCTGGAGCGGATGATGTGCATGGCTTGCTGGAATGCAACTTCTAGGTTCAATCGATGAGTTGTGACGTTGGTGTTGAGTCGATGACGTCATGACCAGTGGTAACTATATACCTATACTGTATGTAAGCCATTGTTTGCATGTGGATATAAAGCAGTGGGTCTGGTTTTATCAGTCTTAAAACAAACATCGAAGTAAGTCGGGGGTGTATCAATAGGTAGATATATACCGCCTCTATCAGTTATATACAATGCGCATGCCAAACAACAACAAAACAGCAAAGGTATATGTATGTATCATCTAATGCAGCGAAAGGGATCCTCCTCACATGTTATCCTCCATCCAATGACTCCGCGTCTTCATCCAAGCCTCATGCTCACTCTTTCCTTGTTCCGCACTCATGCCGACGCCCATTCCACGCTCCACCCATTCTTTGCTGCCCATTTCCACAAGGCGCGACAGTGCACGGGCGAATGCGAATCGTTCTTCGTCTCCGCTAAAGATGGACGTGGACTTCAGTGCCGTCATCGACAGACCCAGGTCATCCATCATCATGCGCATGGCATCCGACAGATCACTACCCTCACCACCCTCCAGCGAGTCCTTGACTTCCGATTCAGAGATGAAGATATTCGTGAGGGGAACGGCCGTAGTGAGAACCAGTTTCGCCTGAAAAATGGTCAATCATCTGGGGAGGTCGACAAGAGGGATAGAAGAAGGGGGAAAGAAACTTACTCTGCTCTCATAAACAGCATCGATGAAAGTAATGAACCGACGGGCGAGGTCCCGCTGATTCAAATTCATCCCAGGTACGTCGGTGACGATGATGGCGTTGTAGTTCCGGACCAGCTCGAGGTAATCGGCCGCACCGGTGGCCGTACCGATTAACTCCTGGAAGCTAAAACGAGCGGCCTTTCCACTGGCCAAGGGAACCTTGATTTTGCGACCCCAGACTTCCTGTGTGGCGGGATGAGGAGGATCGTTGATCGGGTCGCCTAGATACTCAAACCATTTCTGGGCGTGTCGGTCGGCATCTTGGCCTAGTGGGTGGTGGTAGACGCCGGAGGGGGGACGCGGGATTTTACGGTAGTCGGTGGGCGAATTCAGATTAATCACGTCCAGAGCAGTCTGGAGGAGGTTAATACAGGGGATGAAAGACTCGCGCTGGATACCGTTCTTGTACAGCTCGCTGGGGTGTCTGTTCGAGGTGGTGATGAGCACGACACCATGAGCCATGAGCGACTCCAGCAGTCTTAAAGCCATTAGCAAGTCCGAAGCCACCAGTGTGCGATATGTCAAAAAGGAAGACAAACCTGCGCAGTATCATCGCATCTGCCACGTCGGTACACTGAAACTCATCGAAACACAGCACGCTCGACAGCTCGGCGATATCCGCAGCAACGAGGGGCAGCGCATCAAAATCGTTACCGTACTTCATCTTGACCACATGCATGCGCTTATGGACATCCTGCATGAAATTGTGGAAGTGGATCCGGTTTTTGGACGAGATGTTCGATGGGAGCGTATCGTAGAATAAATCCATAAGCATAGTCTTCCCGCAGCCGACATCACCATACATATAAAGTCCTTTCGGAAGGGATTCAGAGATGGTCAACTCCTCCTTCTTCGGTTTGGACCGACTAAATAGCGAACCAAAAAAGGACGGCTCCGAGTCGGATAAGTCGAGATGATCGGGATTCGGATGGACGACGGGCGGAGCATGGTAGGAGCTAAGTCGTTGGTAGAGGTCTTGGAGTTTCTCAATGATCTCTGTCACGCACGCAAAAAAATATAAAAAATCAGCACGATACCACCATTTCACAATCCCCATTGGCTGTGTACCACATACGTCGTTGAAAAGGGTCATCCCGCAATCGTCCCTGCTGCACTCTGATATCATATTCCTGCAACGGCCCACCCTGCACCGGTGCGACGGGGTTTTCTTCAGCGACTTTGGGCCCCGCCTCTGTAGCAAATCGTCGCACATCCCGACGCTGGTGCAGGTTTACCGGAATTGCCAGTCGACGACGCTGCAAGTTATGGTGACGCAGATGCAAGGTTCGACGGCATTCTCGAGAGTAAACTCGTCTGGCGCCACGAGGAGTAGCGGGGAGCACCAAAGCCCGCCGGGGCCTTAGTGCGCCCGGCAGATACTCCGAGCAAAGCCTCACTGACGGCCCGTTCATTGGGGATCAAGGGTACCGGGGGATCGCGATAATGCGGAAGGTCGTCGAGGTCAAAGCATGTAACAGTTGATTTTTTTCTTTGGGTGTTTCGATTGCGACACAGGGGACGGAACGTGTTCTGCAACCGAGGTCGGGGGCTAGAAGTTTCCCCGGCCGGTAAATACTCGGCGGCCGATCGAGTGGCGGAGAGTGGGGAATCAAATAGGAAACCCAGTGGATGGATGTATTTGTCCAGTTAGCGGGGTTGTATATACAAGGCTAGAGAATAAGCATGACACGGGCGAGAAATGGGACCGAGTCGAGTCAGAAAGTGTGTCAACAATCATCATCACTAACGATCAAACGATTCACGAAAAAAACCCGCGGCGGAGATCACGTGCATCGGAACACCGGCAGCTGCGGGCGGAATTTATATATAGTTACATTTTTCATATGTACGAATCAATAAGGTATTGGTAAATAAACAGAGGAGGCCCGAATATTCAGACCCCCGGTGAATCGGTTGGATATATGCAGATCAGATTTTATGTACAGGTCTTCAACTGTGCATCATCAACGGGTATGGATGGCCAGGTCACACAATCCAAATGCAAGGAAAATAGAAACAAGAGAAACATGTCGCGCGGAAGAAGTTTTTGAAGAAGGAAAAAAAAAAGAACACAAAAATACATCAAGGGCATCAAAGCATGTCGGATATCTCGTTCTTCTCGTCCACCCGGGTACATACCTCTCTCTCATCAAGAGGGTTCAAAACGGAGCATGAAAAACATCGAGGCCATAACACCATTGCACCCAATACGTAAAAAAACAAAAAAGAAAAACAGGGCGAAGAAGAAACAAAAAAAAAGAAAGAAAGAAACCCATTAAACAAACATGTGGATCACAAATGACCAGGAAATCTATCGCAAAAAGTCGATGGCAAAATCAGACAATTCTATGCAAATCCGGAGAGTCTCCTTTATACGAGACCCACGTAGAGTGTGAGTTTGGGATTCCGTTGAATGGCTGTGTCCAGGTCACCGTCCGTCATGAGATCGACGTATGTGCCCGACGGCTCGTCCTTGTACTGGATAAGAATCTCGTCGTTAATCTTCAAGCGGTCCGTCAACTTCTCCCTCAACTGCTGAACATTGATGTCACTGGGGACCCGAATGGCGATCAAGTCGTCCTGGAAATACACCTTGACTTTCATTGCGCCGCCGCTGGAAGTCGAAACCTGCGTGATCGAGCTGGGCTGGCGGTTCATCGAGGGCGGGCCACCGTTGGAGTGCGACAAGGAAGGCTGTGCGCGCTGGTGCGAACTACGGTCTGTATGCGCATTCATCTGCACCTGCGATGATTGACGGGATGCGCTGCGCGACGCGTCCTGGCCGGAAGAGTGGTGCGAGCCACCGGAGAAGCGCGCGTCCTCCCCGAATGCATTAGGGTCAATTTCAAAGTCGCCTGGACGGGGCGCAAATAGTTGTCGCACAAGTTGGCAGCGCGCAATGTGGGTAGGCATTGAAAGGAGCTTCTTGATGTACTCGTCCAGATTTTGCCGGCGGCCATTGGATATCGCATCGGTGACATGGGTGACGGGTCCCGGCATGAATGGTAGGGTCCGTTGGCGACCTCGGTTCCCCGCTTCGTCCTCGAACTGCGTCAGAAGGGCGATTTGGAAATCGTAAAAGTCGTGATAGTATCGAGACAACTCCCAACAACGGCCATCATCCATCTTCGCCTCGATAATGTACCAATATTTATCATTGTCGAAACAGTAGCGGGGGATCGATGCGGCGATGGGAGCAACGAGCGGTTGTTGGTGGTTTTGTGGGGGGAGAGAGATGTGTTGCGCGACGGAGCCTTTGCTGGCATTGCGTTGGTGGAAGCTCTGATCAAAGAAGGGGGGAAAAAGTCAGCATCTCATTGTTTAACAGCCGTCATTTGGGAGAGCGTATCAAACACGCACGTAGTAGTTGCCATTTTGGCTCATGTGGCTCGGGTTCGGTTGGATCATTGACATCTTGTCGAGACTGGATGTGGTGGACTGCATCGCCGAGGCGGCCGAGTCAATCTTGCCCAAAGTGATGCTACTATTCTTGTACTCCGCAGTCATCTTCTTCCACTCCTCCACCTTGGGCACGCCGGCGCGCCGAACCGCTTCCAACGGATCGATGACGGCCTGACCGGACTGCATATCGCGCAGCTCGATGAAGGAGACGGGGATGAGACCGGGACCACCGAGACGGCCGATGGGTTTGGCGACGAACCATTCGGGGTTGGACTGGGCGATGACGATAATAGCCTCGCCGGCTTTGGCGTCGAGCTCGTCCGGTCGCTCGGCCTGGAAATCATACTGTACAATGCCATAAACCATGGCACCAGATCCTTTGCCCAAAGTGGACATTCTTGGGAATGCGGGGTGAGAATGTAGTTTCTGCGCAACAGGTTCAGGTCCAGAATACGCGCGATCTGAGAAACCGGAGTCGTGAGGCTCCTTTTTATGGATGTCGATGGAGCCGCCGCTGTCGCGTTCGTTTTTGCCGATGATCTCAAAGAATGACACAGGTACCAACCCCCTAGCACTAGGGATGAGGGGATTGCAGGCTTCGTACCAATCGAGGTCGTCCTCCCTACTAATAACGTGAAAGAAGTCGCCCTTGCTGAAGGCCAATCCCTGTGTGTCGCCAATATCCGGTTGGTAATCGTAGAGAGCCTTGATCACCTACGCGCCCGAGACAGGGATAAAAGTCAGTTGTTGCTGCCAAGAGGACGAGTCGGACTTTAGGTTGAGTGGGACAGGGGGAGGGGGGGGAAGGTATTTAAGGAGAGAGATTGGATTCATCCAAAAGGAGGAAAAAAGAGAAAAAAAGAGAACGTAAGAAACAGAAGAGGAAAAAAAGAGAAAAAGAGGAAAAAGAAAAATGAAATTGAAGGCAATGAGGCTGGAGAAAATAAGAAGGTAGGGGAGAGAGACTGAAGGGGAAGAAGGAGGAAATAGTCGGAAAATATTCCAGAACCTGGGGGAGGGGGGGAAATTCAAAAACAAATAACTCACCTTTTTGGGCGGCAGGATAGCGATGGCGGACTTAGGGGTGATGGAGAGATGATGAAGAAGATGGTGGGGTTTGTGGTCCTTATCCCCTTTCAGGGAACGTCGGATGGCCTGCGACAAGAAGTTGTTAATCAATGATCAATTAATTCCTGGAGATGAAACGGATTCCGCGGTGGACTCCTCCAGTATCGCAACCAACACAAGCGATAATCGAGATCAACGCGCATCTGGGTTTGATAGACAACGGAAGGGGGAAGCCGAGAAAAATAAAAAAGGAGAGACTCAAATGGAAAATCATTATTATTATTATAATAATAATATAACAATAATAATAAATTCAAAAAATTCAAAAACCCCTCCCCTCCCTTTAACAAAAATACAATAATAATAATAAATAAAAAAAAAGCAAGGCGGGAAGGATCAGAATTGATACATACCTTCATTCTCCAAGGCGAACTAAGGCTAGATAATCTAGTTCGAAGGTGGTCGGGGAATTCGATCAATATAGATCAGGCCAGGAGGCGACAATAAATCGAATTGCAGGAGGGATGATGCAGCGATTAAAGATGGCAGGAAGAGAGGAGCCCCATAGAACAAAAGGTCCAGACCACCAAGAGAGAGAGAGAGAGAGAGAGAGAAACAGGACAAAGAAAAAAAGGAATGAAGAGGGAAGCAACAAAAAAAACCCTAACTGAAAGAGATCGAAGAGAAGGAAGGAAGTTTAGTTGGAAGTAGGTTGGTAGTTTGAGGGAGAGTTGTGAGTGAGAGTCGAGATAGAACGATGGACAAGCCTCTCACGGAGCAAAGTACCAGAGTAGTTAGTAGATGGTGGTAGTAGTAGTAATAGTAGTAGGAAGAGGGTGTCGTTAAGAGGAGGAGTAGGTCAATGCAGTTAGTTAAAGTAGTAGGAATGAGGAGGGGACGAGGAGGCAACGATCATAATAATAATCGTGGTTGGAGGGAGGGGGGGAGATGAATAATAATAACAATAATAATAATAATATAACAATCAAATCATAAAGCAAATAATAGATTCTCCCTCAGTGTCTGTCTGTCCTGATGGATTTCTTTCGTTGTCTCAAGGACAACCACGGATGAGTCTCTGATGGTGTTCTGGATTGCGACGCCTCCAGATTAACCCCGAAGCGCAGTATGTAAGAGAGAAAAAAAAGTGGCACCCTTTTTGAATATTCCCCGCCCCTGAAGGTCAGTCGAAAGAGAAGAGGCAATCAATCAATCAATCAAGAGTTGGGTGGGAAAAAAAAAAGTGACAGCCCCCCGAGGGTTCCAAGGTTGAGTCAATACTGGATCTCAGTTCTGTTCGCTTTTTCTCCTTGCCTGGCTGAAGGTGGAGAAGGGAACCCGTCGTTGACTGATTGATGGATTTATGCGTCGTGGGGTTTGGATGGATGGATTTAACAGGTAGTGGCGAGATTTGGATGAAGGGTGTTTTTGTATCATTTATTAGGATTTAGGTGAGAAAAAAAAACCAAAAAAAAAAAAAGTCCAGAAGACTCGACGAAGTGATAGGCGCCTGACAGCGACTGGTTCTTTTTTTTTTTTTTTTTTTTAAATGATGGATGCTGATGGATGAAGTCAACTTGAACTGACGCTGGTGGCGGCATCGTACTGTATTGTATTGTCACCGGTGTGCTTATTGGGGCAAAGAAAAAGGGTCATCCGCTATCGTAATTTGGTAAAGTACGGTATTGCGGGTGGTGGAGCCGCCCGATCATGAATTTAATTCTTCTTCTAAGAATAAATCCCCAGTGAAGCCCTAACTACCACCTAACTATTACCTCCAGAACCCTGATCAAAAGTCCTTACTGGGGATATTATCATTTATCACTGACCAACCGGGCCTGGGAAGAGAAGGATATAGCCTAGCCATCGATCCTGGTTACCCTCTGTCGAATCCATGCAGTGACCGTTTGCCTAAACCTAAGGCGAGGTGAGTAGCTCTCTCGGGCTGACACGGTCACTAGGGGCGGCTAGTGTCCCTGATGTTGGTTTTCCTGCTTTCCATGCATCTTGGGCAGCATTTTTCTCCCTCCCCCCCCTTCTCCAATTCTTGTTCCTTATCAACCTCAACACGGAAAAGAAGAGAGAAAAAAAATTAATTCAGAATAAATATCAACCGATCGATAAGCCGAATCGACCACATAAGACCATGCGTTCCAAACAAACCCTCCCAAGCCAAGGCGGAGAGTACGTACGGAGGGACCACTATGTTCCTGGGTTAAGGCCCGCTCCCCATCCACATGGCGCCGATGGCCGCCACTGCCATTTAAGTAAGTTGTAGTCACAAAGCATCATTGCCATTGCTGGAATAATGATAGTCACTTCAAATGGGCCCTGTCAACCTCTGCGAAAATCAAAAGGCATTTGATCATTCTGGAGTTTCCAATAACTATAGAGACTCTCCCCTGTGCAATGACATCATATCATGGCTTGACTACCGCCACCTTGTTCGCCTCGAAAATTAGGCTAATATTTCCTCTCCATCCACGGTTATCCTGCTTCGGTTCCATACCACGCGTATTCTCCGCTTTATCCTAATGCGTCTTGATCTTCACCTGGAGTTGAAGGCTTGCTTGATGACAAGAAAATACCTGAATCATAGTCTTAACATTGCCAGGGTCACGCCCTATACCCTAGTTAGATTTTTACCTAATATTCCTCCGCCTCCTAAAGCACCACCAGAACCCGAAAATCATAACAATAATAAAATGGGAGAGAGAGGGAAAAAAAAAAAAAAGACCTAAGTACGTATCCGCCAGTAAATTTCCAATCATATACGATCGGAAACACCTCGAATGCCAAAAATCCCCAGCGCCGCAAGGGACAAACCTTCCACTAGAACCCGAGAATCCCGTCGCACCACGTCAGGATAAACATCAATACTGGCAGCAAGTAACAGGCCAGGGCTCCGCTTTGGTCTGCTTCCCCGATGCAGATGGCCACACTCTATCGGATCTCAACTTGATGCAGCCCGATGCAGGCAACTTCCTTGCAGTGAGGCCAAACAGAGCTTATTATTATGAGTAATGTCCCCAGGTACATATGATATGACTCAGGACATCGGAGCTGAAGGTATCGCCACAGGTGACGCAGGAATGGATTAAGCTGCGAAGAAATGCTTAACAATTCTATTATTATTATTATAGACTTTACAGCGAAGCAAAGTAGCTACCTACCGACTGGTGTACGGTTAGTGGTTTGCCACACTGACATGCGGGAGCGGGGGCCTGCTGAGCTTTGAACATGGAAGCTGAATTTGCCTTGCGATAGATGTTTGTGCCCCTCGTATCTGATCTGATCTGATCATATTTTATGATATCGGAGGACTGATAACGATAGATATCATTTTCCTTGGACAGGTCACATCTATCTCGAATAATTAAAAGTTATCGGCCTGTCTCGTGCAGCTGTCATGGGGACCCATATGCTGTGGTAGATCGGTTCCGATCAGCATATTCATGCCCCGACAAGGAAATCAACGGTGGTGACACATAGAGCCTCCGATCGACAGCCCATTCCTGACCTGTCTTAACCCCCTTAACGGTCAACCCGGGAGTGGTTTCCGAGGGGAATCAATTACCAACCCCCTGGATGAGTCCCCCCAAAATCGGCGGCTGTCAATCATATTGTCGAAAATCCTGTGTCACTTTTCACACAACTAAGTGTAAGCTAAGTATTCTTGCCAAATGAAGGTAGAACAATGGGCCCGGGATGTGGTGGGTAGATTTCGACTGGTCAGCTTTGAACGTGTCTGGCTTGCTCCAGAGGGGCTCCTTAATTTCTGCCGTCGGACCCAACCAGGTGGGACTCGCACGTTCGAGAACCATTCAAGCGCGGGTCGTTATTTCCCAGTGGTATGACGTTCTCGTCGATAATAAATTCATGTTTTTAGTCGACAATATATTGTGGCGTAGGGCTTAAGGGAGAGTTTATATTCTGAAACTGGAGATGCTTTGAAGCCCTTTGACCTGAATATAAGATGGGTGTTGGGTCACATGACTTGCCCTATTTGGTGTTGCTATAAATATATATATAGAGAGAGACAAGAGACATAGATATAATATAGACCATATCAACAACATTCAACACAATATTACTTCGAAACTCGACTGGCTGTAGTTTTCCACTTGAAAGAAACTTCAAGACCCATGTAATCAACCATTCATGCAGGTAGAGCAAAAAGATGGCAAAGCATGATAGTATAAAGAAACCCGAACAAAGGACCCCGTTGCCATAAATAACAAGTACGATGTTTACCCCCTCGATATCAAACATCACAATTCCTCCAAAACTCAAGTATCTCATATAGACAATTTCTCCAATTTTATCTATCTTTCGCTTTAACCAATCTCCTCAAGATGACAGACAAGCCGGAAAATCCTTCAACGAGTCAAGACGAGGAAAAGGGAGCGTCAGGCGCAGCATCCCCATTACCATCACTACCACTATCGCCAGCGTCTTCAGCATCGCCCGCATCACCAGAATCACCATCACCCCGAGAAAACTGGAGTTTCCCCAAGCTCATCGCCCTCATTACCTCCATATTGATTCTCCTTCTGTTTGGAAATTACGCACGTAAGACTCACCAACACGCCACCCACCCCAAGCTCGGCCACAACTGCACCCTTCCGACACGACGATACGACATCTACACCGGGTACGCAAGCTGCACCCCCTCCTCCGGAGGAACCTGGATATCGCCGCTGGGACCCCTGGAGCTGCAGCATCTCAGCATCAACCGATTCTCCAGCACCGAGCGGTCCCAGAACCGAGAGGGCGAGAACCACTTCTGCCAGCAACTACGCCAATTCGGAGGGTCCTGGTACGGTCCTGGCGCATTGAACCAGCTGTGGACGGGCGATACATGCAATGAGCTGAGTGCGCTTGTGCCGGAGGTTGCGTTCCGTCGGGAGGTCGGGTTTCCCGCGGACGGAGGTGTCTGGGTGCTCACCGAGTCTAAGCGGGGGTTTCCGGAGGGGATGGCGATGGTGCGCAATGCATTGACGATGGAGGAACGGTGTTCTGCGCTGGAGACCTTGGGCGCAGTGTGGTGCGAGAGCGTGCAGCAGTGTCCGGCTTTGTGGGATTTGGGGAGGGAGCCGCATAGGTTGGTTCCACGGGGATTTCGGAAGGGAATTAGTGCCATGTGGTCTTGGTAGTTGGGGACGAGGTTATCCCTTTTCTTTTCTATTCTTTGTTTTTCTTTTTGTTTTTGGGAGAGGGAGAGAGAGGGCTTACAAAGGATAGGATTTGGTGACATACGGGTTGTGTAACTTGTTACAGTGATATCTGGAATTAGTGGTATACCTATCCTTCAGCGAGAAGTTATCCTAGCGCGGCGTATAGTGTAGTGAGTAGTAGATGTCGAATGTCCACGTTGATGTTTTGAAAATCTGTATTTCGAGAGTTTTATGATTTGGTGTTCGAAAATGCTCCTGGTCTTGAGCAGGTTTAAACAGCTTGATCGGCGTTAGATGTCTTCTGGGACTCTGAAAGTGAGGGTATGAAAGTCGAAAACACGGCTTCTGGTTACTGCTATGTAGACTAATTTACATGACGGCAATTGATACACGCTCAATAACAGTATGGCAAGTAGGGTGACTCTTGTGTTTAATTTGTCGTCATGGCCAGCATTAGCGTCATGGTGCTTCTCCGGTTAGCCCCCTAAACCCGCAAAGTGCAAACATAAGCTGACTTGATTCGGGCTCCTCGTTAACATCCCCACAGTAAAAAAGATACCCCCTACCAAGCCTTGCCCCTGCAACAGCAGTCTGAGCCTGATCCACATGAGTCGGAGAAGAAACAAGACTTTGAACTACCGCGTCCTCGGTCGGAACAAAGAGCCTTTCATGACGTTCGGCATTCTTGATATGAAGCACCTTCATGCTATATGGTTCAGGCAACAAAGATGGCGCAATGCTTTCAGGCAAGGGGCCCGATGGATTAAGTCTGAAAGTTGAGCGATGATAGGAACCTCTTTTCCAAGAAAGACCAAATGCCCTCCAAAAGTCCCCGAATTGGCCGAGATCCACGGAGCCGGCAAAATGCAAACCGACTATGGCAAGGCCGCCATTTTCAATGTAGGATTTGATTTTGGCGATCACTTCTCGGGTTTCTTGGTTGGATTCGGCCAGACCACCATCTGTTATGATGATTGCTTTGAAGGTGGTCTCATCGATGGTTCGGAGCGCAGCGGTTGCGCTCTTTGCGCGCGTGATGTGGGCCACTTCTAAGAGGCTTTTGATGAGCGTGGGGTAGATTGCATCCATGTAGCTGCAGTGTGCGAGAGAGACAAGAAGAATTTGGGGTCTCTCAGTAGAGGCCATGGTCGTGACTTTGGTGGGGTGAGGTTGGTAGTGATAGAGAAGTCCTTATAACTATGAGACACGAAAGGATTCGAGATTGGGGATGGTAAAACAATTCATTTGATGATGAGTTTCTAGCATGAAATAGAGGTTCGGCACACATGATTCTGTGCCTGATCGCTCTTTCCATTTTGGGAAGAAGAGGTACCGGGGCGTTTTCAATATATGTGACGACTCGGAATTGTATGTGATTGCTTCACCGGATCTTAAGATCCTTAATAGCACGGATTTTGGAGATCAATCAAGAAAATAATAATCTAGGCGAGGAACAGGGGCTTATCCCAGTGGGTCGTGACTTAAGTAATAGTTGTGATGAGTCCATTTAACAAGCGGCCTATGTAAACCCCAATTTCGGAAGTCGCGTTTGCAGTTCATTCCCAGCCACTCCGCCATAATTGGCGGGATTGGCTTGCCGTACCGTACCTTAGGAGGTACTACCTAACACACCCAGCAAGCGACTGAATCAAATTTGAAGTCTTTGACCGCTTCCCATCTTCAGCGTTACGTTTCTTCCTTTCTCATTTACTTCTCCAGTAGGTTCTTGACATCCAAGTCCTATCGTCTCCTCCCCCCCCTACATCATCGTTCAATCATGTACGAATGCGAGATCTGCCTCAGCACCTTCTATGACAGGTGGGAGCTGTCGACCCACGTGAATGCTTATGGACACGGGCATGAGTGCGAGAGCTGTTACCGAGTCTTCCTGACCCAGAGAGCTTGCAACCAGCACATGAATGCTACAGACCACTGGGCCCCACGTTACGACTGTGACACTTGCTCTTCTACTTTCACTTCCCAAAATGCCGCAAACCAACACATGCAAGATCGGGGTCACTGGAAGAACTACTGCGCAGAGTGTGATCGCCGATTCCAGAATGAGAATAACCTGAGGATGGTAAACGCCGCTTCTAGTGGATAGTGTGTTGAAACTGGCTTACCTTCGATAGCACTTGAATTCCAAAACTCACCGCGCTAATTCGATCTGCTGCCCTTTTTGCAAGGCCACATACACTGTTGCCAGCGGTCTCATTCACCACCTTGAAAGAGGAAGCTGTCCTGCGGCACCAAATTTGAACCGTGAGACAATCCTTCGTTTTACTAGACAAATGGACCGGAATGGCTCCATCACGATCCGGCAGATTGAATGGAAGGATGAAGAAGTGTCTTATTCGGCAACTGACCATGCCTTCAATGGTACCTACTGGGAGTGCTATATTTGCCATCGGATGTTCAAGTCCCATATCAGCCCGAACCAGCATTTGAATTCACCCGCACATAAACAGAATGTGTACCATTGCCCCAACATGAAAAGTGCATGTGGGAAAGAGTTCTCTACTCTCGCGGCACTGTTTAATCGTCTAGAAAGTGAAACATGTTCCTTCATACGATTTGAGAAGGTGCAGCGTAGTGTCCACAACGTCATCCAGGGTCGGGGGCTCCTCACCTAGTTATCAATCGGTTGATCAATACAGCTACGTCAATTCCAGAGTTTATAGGTAATTATCGAATCGAAGGTGGAATATGCCTCGTTTAGTCTACTGAATTCTTCCTGTTTTAATCATGTATGTATCTCATATGTATCTAGTTTTCTAGAAAAATGAAATGCGCAATGCTCCTCCAATCTACACTCATACAAGGCCACTCATCCAAGACTTATGAATGCCTCATCACAAAGTCAGCCACCTCATCCGGACGAACCAGCCATGGCGTATGAGCCGTTGCAATCCTATCCGTCTCCACAACAGCCCCCTTCACCCTCGCCTTCTCCACCATCAACTCCTGAACGAACAACGGGATCGCCCGATCGTCCTCACACAGCAGATACGACGACGGAATATGTAGATACGCCTGCGCAGTCGCTGGCGTATGCTTTGTCACATAGGCATGCGGCCTCAGTTTCTCCGCCCACAGCGCCCCATCAGGAACATCATGAAAGAAAAGCCCGACCGGATCAGTTGTCGTGACCGTTCCATTCTCCATCTACCCCTGATTAACATATGATCGTAACCACCCTTTTCCAAAACGAATGGAACTTACATCTCGAATCCACCAATCGGGTTCCTCGCCGCCAAACGCACCCAGCAAACTCTGACCCAGGTCAGGAATAAACGCCGAAATAAAGTTCAGC
The DNA here is from genome assembly GCA_015844325.1 of Aspergillus nanangensis. Taxonomy (NCBI): domain Eukaryota; kingdom Fungi; phylum Ascomycota; class Eurotiomycetes; order Eurotiales; family Aspergillaceae; genus Aspergillus; species Aspergillus nanangensis. The sequence goes on along the minus strand of VCAU01000013.1, from coordinate 278,828 downwards.
TTCACCACACCACCGGGATTTCCGTCTTTGGCACGATCGGCCTTGCTGAGGCCCTCTAGCGCACTGTTGATGGGGAGGCCGGCCCAACTATGCGCGATGATCACGACTTCCTCTCCGGCATTTACGGCGGGTTCCACTAGACTCCGGACTGCCTGGATGTCGGCCGATAGGTCTTTGACTTCTGTTGCTTGCTGGATTGAAGGGAAGGATACCGTGTGGCAGGTATAGCCGTGGGGAGTTAGCTTTTCGATGAGAGGGTCGAATGCGGTTGGGGGGTACCAGGCACCAGGGGCGAGGATGAGGGTTGGTTTTGTCATGGTCAGTTCAATAAATTCTATCAGAACCAAAGAAATAAAATGGAAAAAGAAATTTTGAAGAAGGGGGGGAAGGGGATAATTAAGAATTGGGGGCTTTTATGTGCTGTGGGATCAGGCTACGGAAGGCTGAGCTAGAACTAGGGCTGACGTTAGACGATCGTCGTTATCTGAGTGAAGATATTCCAAGTTACCTAATATATATTATTGGACGTTGAACCTGATGAAATGATGCGTAAAACTGCGATGAAACTGATCAAATTGATGATTCTAAAGCTCTTCAAAAGGATAGAAGAAGAAGAGAAATGAGGAAGAAGCGACTATCTGGCCACATTTTATATGTGGGAAAACAAGAAATAAATTCATCCAAAACGGCTTTGTAGTAATTCACCTCTGTGATCCTTTAAGCGATGTGGCGGCCTAAGGCAAACCAGAGTCTCAACAGTCTTTATTCTTTGGATTACGTGCATTATTCCTGTGGGAATACATTCATTGCAGCATTTTCTAGGCGCAAGATACCTCATTTTCCCAGTCACGTCTGTACCTAGAAAGCCAAAGTGCAACAGTATCTAATATCAAACCTTAGCAACACCACCGCATTCTAGACAAAGAGACAGACTCAGATACCTTCGTCATATGACATATTATCTAAGCCTAATCCCAATTGTAGACACAAAGAACTCCAGACTATTATGCCGTATACGAATTAGTAGCCGAAATCGATGATTTCCCTTCTGATCTTATCTTATTCGGAGACCAGTCATACATAACCGCAATGACAACCCTCGGGACATCCCTCCGTGCACATGATCTGATGACACTATATATACTATCAGCTGTGGATCAGCAAGGGGCTGGTTTCGGGATAGTGGATTGGATTGGGAAGGGTACCGGGCGCCCCTGATTCTGCATGTTTACCACGGGGCCTCTGACATTCAGGGCGCTGTGGAGTGGGCCTGCATTTGCAGTGGCAAATACAGTCACTAGCGCTATGTTGGTGAGCTTCATCGTGGTGTTTTGTGAGGCGGACGGATGGTGTAGGTAGTCTCGACAGAGCAGAGTAGATGGGTTTGGCGTTCTTCTCAACTATCACGATTACATCTGGAGGATGATAGCAGCAATATAAATAATAGCCGAACGGGTACATCTCGGGCTGTTTTCTTCGGGTGGAATATGCATCAGTTGCACGTGCAGTTGGTTGTTGCGTTGCATATGTCACCCTCATCGGGGATTAATTGATATGGAGTACCTCAAGTCTGGTATTACTCTTAGAGAACGGAGTATTATCTTAGGTACCTACCTATCTCATCTGTACCTATACTAGTCCCCTCCCTGGGGGGAGATTGTGCTGTTTGGCCGGAATTTCTAACTAAGTTTACCAACTATAACAGATATAAAGAATCATTATTACATCAGGTATACTTCTACAGAATACTAATAGTAATGAGTATGTTGACAACCCGAATAGACGTGGATTCTTATATCCGAGAAATTACCAGACCCGATGGATAACTATCCTAGGACCCTATGAAATCCACCGACTATCAGATCCTATCTCGACCTTCTTACTAGGACAGACCACGACCATCAACCATCGACCATCCTACAGGACGCCAAGGATGGCGTTGTAGGCCTCCTTGGGCTGGAAGTTGGCGTCGAACAGCAGGGGGTTGTCGCCCGGGCGCCATGAGTTCTACATGATATTGTTAGCCTCTGACGAGAGTTGACCTTCACATGAATTGGGGGGGTACATACCGCGTCAGAGACACCCCAGACGGTAATTCCGATGCAGTTCTCCACGTTCAGGCACGCATTGACAACCTAGATCATCTTTAGCACTCTTCAATTCGTCTTGATGTTGATGGGGAGAATACTGACATTGACGTAGTCATCGGCGCTGGCTCCTCCGATATCCAGCTCAGTGACGGCCACTTCGGAGGCACCGGTCGATGCAAGCGCCTCCAGGGCAGCCTGGCATCCGGAGGTGGGGAAGCCTCCAACACTGAGGTTTGGAATTAGTACTACAATCCCCAATTTACCGTGATGGGAAAAAATATCTTACCTGTAGTGAGATTGAGAGCCTAGAAACGTCAGTTTAGATAAAACAATCGACAGAAAGAGAGAGACACTCACCAACTCCATCAATCGGCACACCAGCAGCGATCCATTCGCCGACCTTGCTCACGAACCCTTGCGTCTTTGCATAGTTGGCGTCGTCCAGACTATAAGCGATGGTCAACATATTTTTGCGTATCCTGAACTAGAGTACCTACTTGTAGTCGTTGATGTAGAGCTTCGCGTCGGGATCAGCGGCACGGGCAGCCTCAAAGGCGATGCGCACAAAGTCCTCTCCGAGGACATTGGAGAATACGCTGTCACGGAGGGTTCCGTCCTCGTCGAAGATCTCGTTGACCACGTCCTGGGAGGGTCAATGAAGGGTCTGGGGAGGGGGGGGGGATAAGAACATCCGACATACCCAAGCGTAGATCTTGCCCTTGTACTGGGTCATGACGGCGGTGACATGGTCCTGAATGACCGTGGTAAGGGCCGCAGGATCACTGATTGAGGAGACCCACGAGGGGAGTTGGGAGTGCCAGACTAGTGGCCATCATGATCAGTACCGGGTGCTTAGCCGGTTCTATGATGGATAGAGCCTACCAAGAGTGTGTCCGCGCACCAAGAGTCCCTTCTCCTGCGCATAGTTCACCTATCCAGACCTATTAGCTGGGTTCATATCGAATGGGGAAGGGGAAACGGAAACATACAACATAGTCAGACCCAGCGAAGTTGAATCCACCCTGCGTGGCTACACCAAGTTAGCTGTGGTGACCATGACAACGAGACGAGAAGGACTTACGCTCGGTTGCATCCCACTTCATGCTGTTTTCACAAGTCAATGCGCCAAAGTCGGCAGCAATGATGGCCTCATTCTGCGCATTGTCCAACAGAGCCTGCTCGGCGATGGTACCGAAGTACAACTTTCCAGCTGCAATGAAGGCCTCATTGACGCTCTGCAATTCCTGTCGACTGGCGACGTAGGCGGAAGCAACGGAGGCAAGAAGAGCGCTACGAGCGAGTGAGGAGAATAGGACCATTTTGAACGAGTGGTTGAGTTGATAGTAGAGGAGAGTTCGATCTGAGAAGGTCTGAAAACCAGGTCCAGTATATATAGATCTAGGGACTAACTATTCAGCCAGAAATTGTTTGTTTTCACCAGGTCCCCTGTTCCAGGGAAATAAAACTTGGACTGATTTAGGCAGAATGACCAGACGCATGAAGAACATCGACCAGGGTGAAACTGCAAGTTGTTTCTATCAGGACAAACTCCGTGGGGGGTGACCGCTAAGCAAGCCAGGGTCTATTCAAGGTCAGGGACCCTCGGTAACACTACCTGCCGGCTGGTACATAGGGACATGGCCGCCGGGAGTGATCTACAAGCCACCAAATGCACGATACTCTGGGGTAGGGGTGATGAATTCGACGTCATTCAGGTTGGATTAAGGGGGGTTTCATATTCCTTTCTTGGCAAAATGATGCGTCTCTGGATGTTTTCCTCAATATGGAAAAGGCTAGTCTACCAGTGAAAGTCTCAGACTATCGCAACGAGGAATCTGGATATTCGGTCCAGGCCTAGGCTTCCAGATTGGGCGCGGATGAGCCCTAACTACTGTCTTCCATGGGAGAGCCGCGTTCCATGGATTAGTCACGTTCCACGGACATAACTCTTCTACAGCTCATCATGCCTATGTTAGATCCCGAGTCTCTCGGTCTGTCTAAATGGCTAGACATCGAGCCTCTTAACCGGAACCGATCTGTGGATGAACTTGTCGAACTTACAGCAACAGATAGAGGCTCCCTGACGTATCTGAAATGCTCAATAGGCAAAACCCAGGGCAGTGGGCCCCACAGATTCTTCCTTCCTTGACCCGGATAAGTTCCGTGATAGGCTTGCGTCCGGAGCTATATTAGTACTACCACACAGGAAGGTAATCTGTCGATCTGGGGGGTCTGTCGATCTTATCCACATTTGCGATCTCGAATGCACCAACCCTGCAAGTCTTCCGGGTGCCCAATAGCCTGAATTCTGCCCCCATGTGAAGAAACGAGGATATCATCGGGTAACGGCATGGATCGGCATATATCGCTTCTAAGCTTGCAATATTCTCTACATTTTGCCTTCGACAGAGTATACTTCCGGTGGATCGGGGAGGCGACCGCTCTTCAAGAAGGAAACACTTGATGCAGCAGAAGTCTGAGGTCGGCAGTTGTTTGACGGTTGATGCCTGTTACGCGCCGAGAGGTCTGAATGCAACGTTAGGGAGCGAACTAACTCCGGTGGGGCCGCTGGGGCTCAGACTATGTCTCCGGAGACGAAGACTATGTGAGAACATGGCATCACGTGGGTCTCGTGGATGTTATTCCAGCAAGAAGAGTAGGAGCAGGGGTTGCATAAGATGTTTGGAAGTCCTGATAGATACTCTTGCTTAGATATCTGAAGTGGTTATACAAAAGACATGCGCTCAGTGGTTGCATCCCCAGTTGGGAAATTCATGCAGATCTTGTGGCGGCAGCATAGCGCCACCAAGGGGATCGTGAAGCTACACTATGAGCCAAAAGGGAAAACCCCCGATCAGTGGTCCTGCGGGGGGGGCGCGTATTCCCTGTTCTCGTCTTGGAGAAGCCGTTTCAAGGAGTGAATGGCCTCGGTAATGATCCCGAATAGATTAACAGGCGAGACATATCCTAACTTAATTTTGTTTTGGACTTTAGCCGGAAGGACGAGCAAAAAATGATCGCATTGAGGCTTTATTGGGGTTTATAAATCCATGGCCAGTCCGTGTTTTACTTGACTGCAACGTGCCTCTCCACCTGTCTATCTCTGTTGTTACATGAACCTGCAACATGAAGTTCTCTGAGAGAAGTCTTGGCCAAACACTCGCCGTCGTCGCGTCAGTGCGAGGCGTGGCCGCGCAGTGCGCCCTCCCATCCAGCTACAGCTGGACATCCACCGAGGCGCTTGCGGAGCCAAAGGCCGGATGGGCCGCGATCAAAGACTTTACCGATGTGGTTTACAACAACCAGCATATCGTGTATGCCTCCTACGCCGACACCTCGGGGAACTACGGCTCGATGAACTTCGGCCCCTTCGCCGACTGGCCTGACATGGCTGCGGCCAGCCAGAATGGCATGAGCGAGGGAACCGTTGCGCCGACTCTCTTCTACTTCGCGCCGAAGGATGTCTGGATCCTCGCCTACCAATGGGGCCCGACCTCGTTCTCCTATAAGACGTCCAGTGATCCCACTGATGCGAACGGGTGGTCGACCGCGCAAGAGCTCTTCACGGGAACGATTTCCGACTCTGGTACGGGAGTCATCGATCAGACCGTCATCGGCGATGGTACAAACATGTATCTCTTCTTCTGCGGCGACAATGGCAAGATCTATCGCTCCAGCATGCCGGTTGACAACTTCCCGGGCTCGTTCGGCGATCAATACGAGACGATCCTGACGGATACACAAGCAAATCTCTTTGAAGCCGTTCAGGTGTACACTGTTGCCGGACAGAACCAGTATCTGATGATTGTGGAGGCGATCGGCGCCAACGGTCGCTACTTCCGCTCCCTCACGGCGGATAGCTTGGATGGCGAGTGGACGGTGCAGGCTGGAGATGAGAGTGCGCCGTTTGCTGGCTTGGCTAACAGTGGTGCCACCTGGACCAACGACATCAGCCATGGCGATCTGGTTCGCGAGAACCCTGATGAGACGTTTACGGTGGATCCCTGCAACCTGCAGCTGCTCTACCAGGGACGGGACCCTACCGCCAGTGGTGACTATAATTTGCTGCCTTGGAAGCCCGGTGTTTTGACGCTCCAGGTGTAAGTGGAAGATGGATAGGACTTTTCGATCAGTGAGAACAGGGTGGTTGCGGAGGATGTTCAGGCTGAACGGAGTTTGAATGTTTTAAGTGCAAATAGTATAAGATGTATTTTGGAATTATAATCATTCTCCACATGAATACTGCCAGGCCTTGTAAACTGTGAGACATAGTATCAGCTCTGGTCCGTCTCATTCGAGCACCTTGTCAGTATCTACCTCGGAGGATCGAATATTCAACCATACATTTGATACAATATGACATGGATATAAGTTGGACAGCTCATCGGGAGTCGTGCACTAAGATATACACTCTTCCCAACCATGGATAGAATAGAAACAGGATTCTCGTTATACTCAAGTATTCATTGACACAAACTAAGACACACGACTCGTTGTACTACTTCAGCTTCATCCCTCCGATACACCCTCATAAGACTCAAACTTAGCTACACATAGAGCTCCAGAAGAAATCCCCCTTAGAACTGCGAGAAAAAGTCCCAAATAAGCCCCCCAGTAAATGAGGCCGTAGCGCCCGCATCCGAAGGAGTAGGTTCATGATCCCCATCAAACGCAACCCACTGAACAGGATGCCCTTCTGAGCAACCAGTATAATCCGTGACGATATGCGTTCCACTCCCCTGGGCAGGCTCCTCAGGAGTCGCGGGATCACAACCATTGAGCTCCACAAAGTGGTCCCGCAATGTCCGCCCCAGCTCAATCCCCAACACACTATCGTGGGTACCATGCTGACCAAAGTACGCGATAGGCAGATGGCCGTCATCGCAGCCACTGATCTCACCCCCAGAGAGCACTGCTACCGCGCGGAAAACATCAGCGCGTGAGCACGCGACGGAGTAGCTCATGCCGCCTCCCCAACTCCAGCCAGTAGCGAAGCGGCGCTCCTGATCAACACAGAAGGATGATTCGACGGCTTCGAGGAGTTGGTCGGTGAAGGTGATATCGTCGCCGTTAGTGTTGGCCCAGCCGTTGCCGAGACCCTGGGGGGCGACAAAGATAGTGGGGACCTCTCCGGCGAGGTAGGTGAGGCCATAGAACCCGCCTTCGACAACGTTGTTCATGGTGCCGTCGCGCCAGTGGTACCCGATCACGAGTTTGTGGGGGGTGCTCGAGTCGTAGTTCTCCGGCGTCTGGATGATGTATTCTCGGGGCTGGCCGTTGACGTCCATAGTGTTCAGGCCGGGGCTGAGGCCGGGAGTGGTGCCGCATCCAGTGCTTTGTGTTTGTGCTGATGCCTGCAAGGCGAATTCAGCGGCAGCGATGCCGATGGCAGCTAAAGTGTAACGCATGGTGATGGCCGAAGAGGCAAGTTATAATTTCAATGAAGAATTGGATGGTCCTAGGCGTGAGAGGCAGAAGTAGAGTGAATCACCAAGTCGGATACAAAGGACTTCTGCCTCCATTTATGCCTCCAGGATCGTCATCAGTAGACGATCAACATTATCCTAAACTCAGGTACACCGTTACGGTCGAACGTATCCAGACTGACAAACCAAGACGTCACAATATCCCATACTTCGGCATGAAGTTCTTGAGGCTAAATTGATCGTGCAACTTGTATTATCTGCTTCAAACCGGAGCCAGGCCCGTTGAGTCGCATTGCAGATATGTCTGAGAGTCCGTACCTCGAAAGAGTAATATCGCGGTGGGAGCACTGCTGATCGCTAGGTGTAGGAGCGTGATTCGAAGATTTCGGTAGTGCAGGCTGGAGCGCATTGCCGAAGCGCCAGCTTATTCTCGCGCTGACCAAGACCTTAGTAACATCCCAAGAGTTGTCAATCACCTCAATCCAGGGGATCTCTCGTGTTGCCTAATATATATCAAACCATTCGGGTAAATTCTCAAATGATATTTCGAGGCATCCATCGAATCGACAAAAAATAATATTATTACACAAATTCAAGAAGGAGAATGCAAAAATCATCTTCGTGGGAGAGCGTATACGTCCTCCCAACCTGGCCCATATGACCATAAACTAAACACCCAACGTGTACATGTAGACAGACCCCCAATTCCCATACGTATTTTCACGACAACTTCGCGAAGTACCCCATTTAGCAGCCGCCGCCTCCACCGCCACACCCTCCGGAAGATCCTCCGGCGACGGCTCCACCTCCACCACCATAGGTACGACGAGACTTTTTCTTCGTCTTTCGCGGCTTGGTATTCGACTGGTCGGGGTAGTATCGACCATTAGAGCTTCCGTTTCCGTAATATGCAACTTGAGGATTGTGGACGGGACGCGGAGGAGGATATCTGCCCTCGTCCTTGGAAGTGGAGAAGCACATTGTGAGGAAGTCTTTTTTTTTTTTTTGATTATTCTTGGTATTCTTTGGGGAGGTAGCTTCGTCTGAATAGAGTTGTAGATGTGATATTTGGAAGAAGGAAAGCACTATCAAGCCAAGATCTCTCTGCTCTGATGTTGAAGAAAGAAGCTGAAACCGCTTGAAGAACCCTCCGCTTTAAATAACGGCCATCGCTGGCCTAAGCCCCCCAAATGACGTACGATGAATATATACATCTGTTTCTAAGAACAGCAACCAGAGTGTTCGACAAGCAGAGCCTCGTGCTCGGACTATCATTTCCCTGCTGGCAGGTTGGTCGAACGCCAATCGCGGGTCAAGCTTGGCCGTAGAAGCTCAGCCTTGCCGTCAGGCTTACCGGCTTAGGGGGGCTGTGTCCAATCAAACCGTCCGCTTTGATCTTCACGTTAGTGACAATCCCCGCCAAGGCTTAGCTGGGCGTCGCTAGGTGATGTAAACGAGATTTCTAGAAAACTAATTTGAAACGGTTAGCGGGGGGAGATGCATATAGCTGGCAGTGAGGCTGAATCAGACCCAGAATAAGCCGACCCACTGCAGATGGTTGGATCTTTTCTGACAGAAAAGGAAAGGATTCGAGGACAATTGTTACATAACGAATGGGATATTCTATGTCGGAGGGGATGTTAGGCGGCAAGTTATGTCGGAAATATGTAATTGCTGGGAAGAGGCAAATGGGTGGTCGGTGAGGATTAGGCAACCCCCAAAGAGGGATTATTTGATCGATTGCAAGAGGGGAGAGCTTGAGAGAATTTTGTCCGATAGGCCCTATCTAGTAATTCATGGATAGTCCTGGATGGCGAAACTCCTCCGAATGCCCTCATTTCGTTAGGTGAAGACTCAGATACCGCAGGAGATATATCGAGGTAATTCGAAACAGGATATTTCATCTACAAATAAAGACATAATGAGGTCTACCTGGGGAGTTGCATCTAACCCCATGATGGGGATATGAATTTACTGTGAGGGATCTCCAGACCAGATAGCCTGATCAAATCAATAATTCAAAGGTGTTCAACCCGATTTCTACTGACCTCACTAACCTGACCTCCAACACATCTCCACCACTTACTACAAGACCCCTGCCTCATAAAATTCTCACCTGTTGCCGCTTCGGCCAATATCCACCTACGTTTCCTCCCTCGTTACCGGCTTTTCAACCCCTCACTGCTAAAGCACTATCACCTCACATCCAGCGCTTACACGAAGCCAGGATATTCACTATCCAGAAGAATACTGGAAGTTCTCACAGACCAAATCTAAAATTCGACTTGAAGATCACCACCTGCAAAACAAAGAAGATGGAGTTAAATGAAAGTGCAGTCTCCGATAGCGGTAGACCCGACTCTCATGCCTGCGAGCATTCACAGTCTCCCCCCCCCTCTGTGCAGTAGTCAAAAACCAAACGACGGAAAATGGATAAGCAGCAAGTGCAGTTCCAGCTTCTTAAAATTCGATAAAAGACCTCAAAGACAAAAACATGACCGAAGACGGCACCTGCTCATGGGTGGAGATCGCTACAGGGATCATGGGGCAGGCGAAGAAAACACATGATGAATTCAGGAAAGAGAGAAGCAAGAAGTGGCATCGAGTTGAGCGATTAGCAGGCGATATCCAAGGAATGTGTCTTCTGGTTCCATTTTTGAAGGGTGAAACTCAAAAAGGGATGGATGATGCTTTGGGGTTCATGCAACTTTCGCCATGGGAAGGAACTAGGCATGCTATGCAGGCGCTGATTGATGCAAACAAGGACGACTCTGAAGGTACCAGAATGGTCCAGAAAGAGTTTGACAAACTCAACTCTAAGATAATATTGGAGCTTGGGTCCTGGTAGGAGCGTACCATTTGCAAACAACATCGTCGGTGGCCATCCAGTTCCGCAGGAAGGAAACATGCACAGCCTATACATTTTTTCAATTTTTTTTGCCAGGTTAATTTTTGAAAGTTATGAAATTTGGACATCTCCTCTCATTCTCAGAAACAAGTTAATAGTTTTTTTTTTTTGAAAATTTTAAAGGCTTGCCAGATTTAAAGAAGTTTACGCACCTATAAAAGTCATGGTTTGTTTGAAAATCTCTGAATACGAAATTAAGGTCGGTGATATCACAACCTGTTGCGGACCCAGGAAAACAAGGTATTGGCTAGCCCTTGCTTAGATTTTTAATAATTTCTGGTATATGTATCTTAAATTCGCTTTTACTGCTACCACATCACTAACCCCTGAATTCATCTCAATTATCCCCTTGGCAGAATGTGATAAGAGCCGGAGACTCCGACGTGACATACAAGTGGGGAAGATTGATTGATTGATTGATTAGTTCCGATTAATAAGACGGGTAATCTTATCAGATCTTGTTTTCATCTTTCCCCCTCCTTTTTCCCTCTGCTTCTCCCTCTCCCTCTCTCGCACCACATCCAATCTGTTCGAAATCATGTCGAAATATCGTATCGGCGTGGACGTGGGTGGAACCAACACGGATGCTGCCATTCTCAGTTTGAATGATGCAAATCTCCAAGTCTGCGCGTCCACAAAAACCCCCACCACTCCGGATATCACGTCCGGCATCTCCACGGCTATTGAGAATGTCCTGGCGGAGGCACGGGTGGACAACCGCCAAGATGTCCTCAGTGTGGCCATTGGGACCACCCATTTCATCAACGCTGTTGTCCAGGCTGATGCGACGCGACTCAACAGAGTCGCAGTAGTGCGTCTCTGCGGCCCATTCACCAAGATGGTGCCTCCATTTGCCGAGTTCCCGGCGAATTTAAAGCGAATTATGCAAGGGCCTACATTTTATTTGGATGGAGGTGAATCACAGCCAGTTGTTGCAAAAGTACATGACTACGGATGCTAATGGACGTAGGTCTTGAGATCGACGGACGGGAGATCGCGCCCCTAGACCCAGAGCAGATCAAAGCTGCCGTCAAGAGTATCCAGGAGGCAGGTATCAAGACGGCCGCCGTGGTAGGCATATTCTCTGCCGTTGATTACAAGGGAATTCACGAAGAGTCGTGTAGACGGCAGATGTTGGAGCTGGATCCATCCCTGTCGGTCGTCTGTTCTCACTCGATCGGGGGTATCGGCCTCCTAGAGCGAGAGAACGCGGCTATACTCAACGCGTCCATCCTCAACCTCGCGAGGAAAACCATTCGTGCCTTTATGAAGGCCTTATCTGAGTTGAAACTCAAGTGCACACTCTACCTGACTCAGAATGATGGCACTCTGACCGACGCCGCGTCTGCGGCCAAACTCCCCATCAAGACCTTTTCTAGCGGGCCTACGAACAGTGTGATTGGTGCCGCGTTCCTGGCCAATTTGCACCAGACCCAATCCCCGACCCAGGTGCTAGTTACAGACATCGGCGGCACCACGAGTGACATCTGCGCCTTACTACCGTCGGGATTCCCCCGACCGGCTCCCAACTTTGTCGACGTGGGTGGCGTCAAGACGGCGTTCTCAATGCCCGAAGTTCTTTCCATCGGGCTGGGCGGGGGGAGCATTGTTGTCCTTGACGGCGACACTGTCCGCGTTGGACCAGAGTCAGTAGGCCATGAGATCACGCGGAAAGCGCTTGTCTTCGGCGGCGATGTGATGACCGCGACCGATATCGCGGTCGCATGTGGAAAAGCAGACATCGGCGATAAATCCAAAGTTGCCGACCTCCCACAGGAGATTGTCACCAAAGTCCGAGCGCGGATCCGCAAGATGCTCGAGCAGGCTCTTGACAAAATGAAGATCTCCGACCAACTGGTGACCCTGATTTTGGTGGGTGGGGGGTCGATTATTCAGATGGATCCTTTGAATGGCGTGTCGGAATGTATCATCCCACCGCATTATGGGTCGGCAAATGCGGTGGGGGCGGCTATCGCCAAGGTGGTGGGCGAGGTGGACATCATCGCCATGATGGCGAATAGCGATCGGACCGAGGAGGAGATAGTTGACGAGGCGAAACAGCGAGCTATTGAGGCTGCTGTAGCTCGCGGGGCGGATCGAGGAGATGTGAAAATCGTCGAGGTGACAAAGATCCCCTTGTCGTATGTGACAGGCAAGGCAACACGCTTGGTGATCAAAGCGGTTGGCCGGCTGGCTATCTCTGACTCGGCGGATGGACTCACACCTGATGCGGACGATGCTGTTGGCAGTGAGATAGAGGAGGAGCCCAACCCCAGAGGCCTGAAGGATAACGTCCCCTTTACCTCCTACTCCATTACGCCCTCGCTACTCATTGATATGGATGCATACCGACCTGATGTCCGTCATAACATCTGGTATGTGTCTGCGGTCGACCTTGAATTCATCGCGACCGGAACAGGCGTTCTAGGCACCGGTGGCGGTGGACCAGCTCGCCTCCAGTACCTCGAATGCTTGGATATTCTACAACAGAACCCAGAAAAGATGAGAGTGGTTCCGATGAGTAGTTTGAAAGACTCGGACACCTGCGTGTCAGGTTCCTGGTACGGGGCTCCTAGCGTCGCCGGTGAGCGTATTCCAGCTGGAACAGAGCTCGCCACAGCAATGGAAGCCTGTGTCAAAATGACTGGGAAGATAGAGCCAAATGTAGCTGTCACAGGAGAGATAGGAGGCGGAAATGGTCTATGCGTTTTCCCTATGGGAGTTGCTCATGATATCCCGCTTGTTGATGGCGATATGATGGGAAGGGCGTTCCCAACGATGGCGCATTGTACGTGACCAATGTTGGGGGGTGTTTTTTCCCCCTTGAATTTTGCTGATGATTGTTAGGTCTTCCATTTATCTATGGAGCGAATGCCCTCCCATTTGCCATCGCAGATGGTAGGAAGAACGTGGCAGTTGTAACGGTGCGTACGTTGCGTGCCGTTCTTGACATCATAGCTAATGATTGGAGATAGAATTCCGAGAGTACTCGCCGTATTGAGTCTATGATGCGAGTTCTCTGTGAAGATCTTGGGTCTCAGGCAGGCGCGTCGTCTGCGCCTTTCACTGGAAATGAGATCAAGCGATATGCTGTGCCAAATACGCTCTCCCAGTCTTGGTATATTGGACGGGCAATTCATAGCGCCCGCCAATCAAAGAAAGACATTATCCAGGCGATAGTATGCTTCCCGACTATATTGCACCTATCAATTTGATACGGATATTAACGAGAACACAGTTTGACGTCTGCCCCGGAAAGCTCCTCTATAGCGGGAAGATCATTGACGTAAAGCGCGATATCAGCCGAGGCTACACCATGGGAACGTGCATCATCGCACCTCTCAGTAACGATGAAAGAGAAATCTCTTCGAGCAACTCCGCCTCTCCTCCGGACGATCGCCATCTTGTTGTGCCGTTTCAGAATGAATATCTCTACGCTGCATTCGCCGACGCCAACGACCCCAGTGACGTCTCCAAGCAGGATGTAATCTGTACGGTACCCGATCTTGTCTCGATTTTGGGCCAGGATGGTGAGGCCCTGGGCTCCCAGGAACTAAGATATGGGCTGCAGGTCCATGTGATTGCCATGGCGGCACATCCACTGTGGACTACCGAAGAGGCGATGAAGGTGGGAGGACCGCAAGGGTTTGGGCTAGGGATGGAATGGACGCAGCTAGGTGAATACCAGGAGCCAAGGAGCGTGGTTGAAGAGTTTAATCGGTCGGCATAACGGTTTGTTGCGTCATAGGATGATGTCCCCAGAATTCGGCATTAATTGATGTACATGGAACAGTTCTTGTCTTTAGCTGCATGGGTTGGAACTGATATGACGTCTTTCATGATTGCGGAGTCTGGACGTGACCTCTCAAACCCTAACGGGGGCCTGGGGGAGAGACCGAAACCCTAAGCGACTCAACGAGTCAACAACAATGTCTAGTCTATCATTAAACGGGATCCAATTTCCACACCGTTGGTTTGTTTGACTTTCCAATAGAGGCCTGTGCTAAATGTGGTGATTACAATCAAGCCACCCCTCAGCGCCCCCTCTTGTTCGCTTAGAGGATCCTCCGTGCTTGAGATAGTTAGTCGCAGGATCAATTTCATATGATGCCAAGGTCAACACGCGACCAGGGGGGAGTTACCGAGCTTCGAGCTGACATCCTGTGCCATGGCCTCCTGCATTAGTTCCTTTCTACCTTTTGCTGGACGAAGTGCCGAGCGGGGGTTCGGCAGTTTGGCCGATTGTCTTGGTGAGAATGTCCGGACAACAACAACCGAGACCGAATATCATCGTGCTAAGCTGGGCTAAAACTACACCACAAGATACTAGACTTTGACAGCCTCTTCAGTATGTGAGGTCAGCTATGGGGTTCGTGTTATATATTTTCAAGTCATAAATGAACTAATAACAACCCCCCTGGAAGCCAAGAACCACGCCTCGTATCCCGGTCTGTCTGAAACCCCCATGGCGCGCAATTCCACGTGGAGGCAATTTACACCCGTCGCCTGCACCAAAAAACAAAAAAACAAAAACCAAAACAACCAGGATATAAATTAAGTTTCACCGAGGAGTCAAACCCATGAATTGAAGCCCAAACTAGCAGTGTAAGCGAGAAAGGATGCAAAAAAACAAACCACCCCGGATCCTTGAACGGGATTCCCCGCACGCCCAGAGAATCCGGATCCTTTCGTCTGGGGTTGACATCCAGAAGGGTCAAAAAGAGAAACCTACCCAGCTCAGCTGCCGGATGGCACTTCTTTGTTTTGGTTAAACTGTCGCGTGGAAAGCAGGGGTTTAAACGTGCTTCTGCAGCGAACCCTCTCACCTCTCACCTCTCACCTCAAACCTCAAACCTCAAACCTTCAACCCGCATCCTTCAGGGTAAGAGGATGTGATACATAAAACCAGGAACCTATTGCCGCGATATCATACCGAAACGGTTTTTCCTCAGAATGAGGAATGCTCCTCCTGAGGTGGTGGAGTCGTGGCCGAAGCCGAATTATGAGAACCCCGATTATCAGGGCCCACAACTGCTGATTGTCGGCGTCATTCTGGTCACGATTAGTGTTATTGTGGTGGCTCTGCGGTTATGGGTTCGGCTTTATATGAAGACGACGGCGGGATGGGATGACTGGCTTATGGTTGTGGCTCTGGTATGCGCTGCTGCTCCAGCCAGCGGTGCAATGAATCGCTGACTTTGGAAAATCGCAGGTGTTGATCATATGCTCTACGGTCACTTCCAATTTGGGGACCACCTATGGATGGGGTAGATTTTCCTGGTTGACTTTGTTGTTGGAAACGGTGGGCTAATTATAGTAATGATTAGGCGTTCATATTTGGGATATTCGGCCAGAAATGGCGACGCCTTCGTTAATGGTAAAGCGCCATTTAATGCGAATATGTCTCCATTCATGGACAAACGACTCTAAGGGAAGAATTGCTGACTCTGGTGGTAACAGACCAGCTGGTTCAATCAGCTCCAGCTTATCATTATCATGACGCTGGTAAAGCTTTCACTGCTGATTTCATACCTGCGGTTCCTCACAAAAGCCATCCACCGCAAGCTGACCTGGGGCATGATAGGCCTGACCACGGCATGGGGTATTGGTACGTTGGACAGACGACTTCTGTCACATCCGACGTAGTGTCTCGCTAACTTTCACGCCCTCCTAGCCTATATGATCACGATGTTTACCGCCTGCATACCTCTCCGGGCCTACTGGGAGACTCTCCAGTCGGACTCTGAAAACTGCACGAATAAAAGTTCAGCCACAATGTCGTTCTCCATCACCAACATGGTCACAGATCTCATGGTGCTGGTTGTTCCAATCCCCGTTTTATGGAATCTCAAGCTTCCCATGCGGGAGCGTCTGGGACTGATTGCACTGATGAGCCTGGGCTTACTGTACGCATCCCCTTTCCTCCATCAATAGTAATTAACCTTGAGCTACTTTGCTAACAGCAAATACAAAAGAGCATGCGTCGCCTCTGGCATTCGAATCTTCTACACCTACCAGACGTTAAACGTCACATACGATATCACCTGTTCGCCTTCCCATTCCATCCTTTCTCCTCTAAATACATTCACCCTAACTGACATCTACACACTACAGGGGACGGATACCAAATATGGCTCTGGATTCTAATCGAAGTCAACCTGGCGGTGATGTGTGCATCGATCCCTACCCTCCGCCCTCTGGCGCGGCGATACTTCCCCCGACTCGGCTTCCGCAACTCAACCTACCGACATGGTCGAGCTGCATATGCCACACACATGGGGTCTCCAACCTCTCCGACAGGACGCTTCTCGCAAAAGACGGATCAGCAGATGGTGCATCGTACGGACTCGACCGAGGCGTTGCGGCAGGATGTATACCCGATGAACAGTCCGACGAGTGTCTGAAGCCTGTCCACGCGCGTGGGTTTCTTTTTTGTCTTCGAGGGTAATAAGGATCGCAACGGCTGGGGGAGGGAAAATTGTACATACTACTATCTAATACCATATCACCCATCACGTTACTGGCGGCCTTACTTGAAGAATGTAGAATTCCGGGTCTTGTGATTTGTCTGTCCCTACCGTATTTGTTGGCCTTGGGGAAACAATTCAGACGCAAGATGCACCAGGGCTTCAGACTAAATTGCAACCCTTTGCATAACGGCCGCCGAACAATCGAGAGCCTGCATACTTGGCTGCAGCCAATGTTGTAAGCGAAGTGTCTCCAACAGAACTTAGTCGTGCTGATCTGCTTGGCAGAGAGGAGTATCGTCTCAATTTCCCCCACCCTTGTCAAACAGCTTACGATGCGGAGAACAAACAGTTGCAAGCGCTGTTGTTATGGGGAAGTAGTCTTCGAAGTCGCTTTGCTCTTGGAACACCCCATCACATGAAGGCCAAGATCCGCCGATGCAAAAGTACCCTTCTATCCTGGACGTCTTTGGATTGACCTTGATACCAGGGGGGGGACGGTTGTGTCTGAAAGCATTTATCTCGTAATCTGAAGGGCAATGCCTCTTCTTAGTTCGCCAATGTCTCGTCTCACCGCATCAGACATCGAGAAAGAGCTCCTGGCTCTATCCGTTGGCGATGTCACCTTGAATCGTGTACTATTGATTCCAGCCTCCTGAAAGGACTAATATCGCACTTCACTAAAAAGCTGAACACTCTCAATGAACCTCCTACTCACATCATCGATCTGTTTGTGCAATGACATCACTGCTAATCGGATCGCCAGCGCTATAGGTGCTCTTGGGAAAGAAGTTCATACGGATGGACCCAGAAGTGACGGGTCTGTATAGTTTGGAGTTAAGCGCCGAACCAGATCAGCAATCTTAGCTGGACATTTGAATCAGGGGTCAGAGTTTGGACTCCACCATGCTGACCTGAACTTGATGAACATCATGAGGCGATGATTGCGACGATAGTATAGGCAGATATCTGGGAGCTCCCAGGGAACAAATGGCTAGTTATATTGACTGGATACAGCCATGACTTGACTGCGCTTCCTATGGAAGTTGAAGTGGAATAACCTACAGAATGTTCAATTTTCCCCTGTTTTCTACAATGTGTGTCTAATCACTTTATCAAGTATGGGCTAAGATTGAGTGGATCCTACCAAGTCAAGACGCAGTCTATCGTCTGTGCAACTGATGAACGATGCCAGAGATAACCACGCATGGATCGACCTGCCTAGACTATCGATTCTGATGCCTTGTTTTTCTCTCCCATAATAATAAGCCCTAGACCTATTTTGGAATTTTCTCCAACACTAGACGACGGGGTGGCGGTGGGTCTCCGAATGGATCAAGTGGATATACGTACGGATGATGGCCCACAGGAATCGAAGATAAATTTTGTAGTGGGTAAACAAAACAAAAAAAAAATTGAAAAATAAAAATACTACACCAGAGATTTCTCGCACGTAACAGAAGCTTAGCCCAAATCAGGGAGAATAATATTAATATTAATATTAATTGTATGAATTCATTCCACCGACGATCCTCCTGAACGACGGATCGTTACCGAGCCAGCAAACCCATATCCAACCAAGTGAGAGAGAAAGAGAAGATACATAATTTGACAAAAAAGAAAATCTGTAGTAGATCAATCATCGAAGGGTATATACAAAAATCCGGACATCCAACCGCATTATCAAGAGAGAAAAAAATATGTACAGTACAAGGGGGGGGGGGGGGGGACACAAACCCCAAAAAA